>JANTOQ010236920.1:0-10367 GCA_027564595.1 Bythotiara depressa | reverse complement strand
GACACCTTTAACCCCATATCCAGCTCTGTGGGACACCTTTAACCCCATATCCAGCTCTGTGGGACACCTTTAACCCCTTATCCAGCTCTGTGGGACACCTTTAACCCCATATCCAGCTCTGTGGGACTGAAACAAGGATGTATGTTATCAGCTCACTGTTCCTTAATATTTTTATTGAAGATGTAGATCACATTTTGATACAACTGTGATCTCGGAGAGGCATCACTCTTACATTTATTTTATATGCTGTCGACCTTGTTATCTTATCAGAACTACGTTTAAATAACCTAATAGGGTAAAACATTAATCTTACTGAAAAATGGAATATAATAGTAAACATTTCAAAAAGTAAGGTATTAAGTTTCTTTACATCAGGTAAACAATTTATTTGGCAAAACCTTTATCTCTATGATATACTCCTTGATTGTGTTCAATCATTTCCTTAACTAAGTTTGACTTACGGCAAGTGGGTCCTTCCATTTTGCTGCACAACACCTGGCAGAGAAGAGTGACAAAGCCATGTTTCCTCTTTTCTCGCGAATTCAAACTTCCCTGTGATCACGCTGTATGGCTTTATCACTCAATTATAAACCAGTCAGCCAAGACAACATTAAAAATTGACTTATCTTAACTAATAGCATTTAATTAATTCTTGGGAATCTAATCTAGCAGCATTTACGTTCTCCGCATTTCATCGCCCTCAACTTCAATTCTTCAAATATACATACATACTCTGATTTTAATTAATCATCATCCTCATCATCAGCATCGTCGTCATCCTCATAGGGATGTTCTTTAATGTTCCCTTACTTATTAGATTGTAGACGAAGTTGTCCCACCTTGTGGTTCTAGGTGAACGCGGGCGATACCTGTAGCCATACATGGTTTTACCTCTCTTGTCAAATTTTGTATCGTCTCATACAGATGCCTCGTGAGACATTAGCATACCTTACAATGCTTACACCTACCACACTACCAGTGACCAGCACTTCAAGTGGCTCAGCATCGTTTAAGTCATTCTAAAAACTCTTAGTTTCTTTAACATATTTCACAATTTTAACAATGTATCACCAGAGGCCTTTGCGAAAGTGGTCAAGAAATAATTAATAACTTGCTACTTAAATTAGTGGACAAACACCCTTAATGATCTCACATCCAAAACAGCACTAAACTCAATTTCGATATCTCATTTTTGTTGGAGAAAGTACATCATTGTCAGGAAAATACTTTTTAAATTTACATGTAGCGACCATGGCCTGTGTACTTGGTAGATCCAAGTACATGAAGCCAGGAGCATGTGTCTGCCCAATGCTCCATGTGAGTGTAGAAACAGAATTACACTTTCTTCTTAAATGCTCAACCTTCTCTGACCTTATTAGTAGAAACTTTTTACCTACCTTTTCTGACATATCTTATATTTGGAACAAATTGATCCTTTGACAGTTGGAAATGATGGACATCTATACACCAATTCAACATAAGAGCTGCCATTTTGAATTTTTTTTTCTGTTGGTTGTACACTAAAATATTCCTCGTCGAAAAGTAAGTCAAATACAAAGTTTCAATTCATACCGGCTCTACAAATGAATGTATAGCATTTGTGGATCCGTGGTGTAGTGGTTAGCACTATTTGCCTTGTGTTTGAGCGATCAGTGTTCTATTCCCTGATAGAGATGATTGATTTAATTCTTGTTGTGAAGTTCACGGATGAGACATTGAGCAATGTCTCCACGTGGAGGGACGTACTGTCCTCGCGGGGCCACGCTCATTAAATGGTATATGCTGTGTGTGTCACTAGTCTGGCAATATACAATATTTGCCCTCGTCAGCTAGTGGCGCGGTCTCGTGTAGTGTGCATGTTTGTAAGGTGTCATTGGGACAACTAAGTTAAATAGAAGAAGAAAATGTATAGCATTTTACAATTTTGAACGTGGAAAAATTTAAGGGGGTCAATTTGACCCCTCCACGGTCAAATTCTTAATTTTCCAAATTTCAAGATGCTATAAAACGGTTTGAAGTGCAGGTATACGTTTGAAAATTTGTGTTCTACCTTATTTTCGACGAACATTTCAAATCCGAGGTCGGTTTCAGTGTAGAACCAACAGAAAAAAATTAAAATGTTGAATTGGTATATTGTATGTTTTAATAGGATGGCAACCCTGATTATTTTATTTTGATTTTATTTTATTTAGGTTGTTTAAAATTGGTTGTCAAAAACTTCAGTATCTTGATATATCTGGGTGCAAGAATATAACTGATAAAGTCCTTGTGAAATTATCGACAAGCATTGGCAAAAATACTAAAAAGACTTCATGCAATGCCATATCTAATAAACACAACATGAAACAGCAATATTGTTTACAAACTAAATGTCATGGTTTAAAACTACAGAGTGATGTTATGGAAGATACTTGTTGTAGTAACAATAAAATCAGACAATTACGAACATTAAGACTGTCTGGTTGCTTCAAAATAACAGATCTTGGTTTGAGGTGAGAGAATCTTAATGGTTTTAACGATGGCACATACATTTCGATGATGGTAATTCATGAGTCACTTCTGCATAGTAATAGGGTATAGTTAGATTTTGTGAGCATTTGAATAACAGAATCTCTCCTTGTGGCATTTTTTTAAGAAAATATATGTGGGGGTGATACTTAACATGCATGCATTTACAAAGGAAAAAATATGAAAAATGTGACACGAAAAGTAACTTGAGAGCATTTATTCATTTGTTCCTGCAGTAGTATTTATTTTTAGTAGGTCCGAAAGTAGCAGCATGGTGAAACAGGAAATATGTGTTTTATAGATTTGTCAGCAAGGTGAAACAGGAAATATGTGTTTTATAGATTTGTCAGCAAGGCGAAACAGGAAATACGTGTTTTATAGATTTCTCAGCAAGGTGAAACAGGAAATATGTGTTTTATAGATTTGTCAGTGTTTGCAAATAGAGCTGTTATAGCGAAATTAGGAATTTGGTCTCAGCAAAATGACCTGTTATTAAGACTAGGGGTCTCACACCTGGCACATTGAACTGTTCTAAGAGAGATAATTTTTCTGCTTTTTGGCAAAATTAGGTGTCCTTGAGAGAAAATATATATCCAGGAAAATTAGCTTTTTTACTAAATATACAATCTTATTTTATGGGAAATAGAGGTGATCTAAGGAAGTTTAAACTGATAACTGGATTCGTTCCAGGAATATACGTCCTGGAATATATGTCTTGGCAGCTTCTGGAGGTTAGAAATGCATTTTTATTATTGTATTTGACTTCAAATGCTTTTTGGGATGTGAGTAAACATTTATTAATATATTCTGAAGGTGATATTCAATAAGCAAATAAGGTAAGTGTAGACTTAATGTTGTGGTTGGAGAATTCACGTTCAAGGGAAGATTTTGTAAAACACATCTGCAACTTCTTTATAAATATCATGTAACTTCTTTATAGATATATAGATATATCTACAATTCCTTTATCGATATCTGCAATTTGTTTATCAATATCTACCATTTGTTTATTAATATCTACAACTATGTATCGATATCTACAATTTGTTTATCAATATCTACAACTTCTTTATAAATATCTGCAACTTCTTTATCAATATCTGCACCTTCTTTATAAATATCTGCAACTTCTTTATAAATATCTGCAACATCTTTATAAATAATATCTGCAACTTCTTTATAAATATCTACAATTTGTTATAAATATCATGTAAATTCTTTATAAATATCTACAATTTGTTATAAATATCATGTAACTTCTTTATAAATAGACAGGTTAATTCTAATGGAGGCATTTCGTCATTTTTATCATTGCTATAATATCATTTACCTTTTACTTTATATTATATTACTTTATATTATTTATCTCATAAGAAGTTGACAACAAAACTTAAGTTGGGACATAGAAAGAGACAAGAAATTTCGTTAAGGACCAGTGAGCGAGTAATTTATTCCATAAGTAAAAACAAATACTTGGTTTCCCTGAAATGAATCAAATCGTTACTCATTTCGTTGCTTTTTTTTCCAGTGGGTAAATTATGGGAAATAAAAGGTGTAGAAGTTTCTAGAAGTTTGTAAATACTGAAAAAACTTTCGTACACAAAGTTTACGATAGGTATATATCCGGAAATAAAATGCTAATAATATTGTTTATACTATATAGAGCATTGAGCAAGTACGGTGGTTTGCCCCTGCTTCATCACCTTGATTTATCTGGTTGTTTGAATGTTACAGCCAATGGTATTCAGGAACTCGTGTCAACGTGCACCAACCTTGATATGAATGAACTTTACTATTGTGATAATATTGTTGAAGGACCCTACGCTGAATATGCAGGATGCTGTCAGAATAATGGGTGCAGTAATCGTTATTGTTGCCGAAATGGTCAAGACTGAATTCTCGTAGATTAACTGCAAAAAAATAAAGAAAACAAAGTACATACTGTCAATTTTCAATCAAATTTAGATACTTTTTTTATAAGCATAACAAATATAGGGCTGAGACTCAATTATGCTTAGTTATTTGAGGTTTCCAGGCTTGGAATATGCTTAGTTTATGCTTAAATTCTTGAAACCGAATACTTTCCATGTCACAACCAAAAAATAATGGTGAAAAAAATATTTTTTCTTCAAAAGTGAATGAGATTTATTTGTTATTTGTTTTTAGGATCACACTGCACTGCAATGTTTAAATTTAGTTCTTTCAAAGGTTTAATTTATAGGTTTGTTTATTTTCTTCAAGCAAAGTTACGTTTGTGCAAATGTGTCGTTTATTTTTATTCTTGCATGAAAGGTTTCAACCTGGTCAATATGCTTAGCATATGCTTAATTTTCATGGTAATTTGAGTCTCAGTATGCTTATAAAGGGTATGCTTATAAAAATAGAAAGGTGTATTAAGATGTTTAATGAATAAATGTGTAAAGAGATTTGTAAAAATAAAAATGTGATATGAAGTACATAAAAAGAAAATTATTTCTATTGCTTACCTTTTTATCTTTATTATGCTGTCGTGTCAACCTTTAGCAACTTTGCAGTATTTTTCACGTGTTCTTACTAGTATTTTTCACGTGTTCTTACTAGTATTTTTCACGTGTTCTTATTAGTATTTTTCACGTGTTCTTACTTACTAGTATTGAAAATATAGCTCAACCCCTAAAACGTTTTAGTCCTTCATTAATTTTCGTAAAAATCACGATTTCTAGCATGTGCAAAATTCTCAATATCTTGAGTGGTATATAACATTTTTTAACTCTGTAAAAAGCATTTACTTACTATTCATTAGTAATGTGCCGGAAAAAAGTTGCAAGCCTTCGAAATTTGTATTTTTTTCGAAAAGCACTTTTTTCCTCGTAATTTTTCCTGTCCTGCATTCTGTAGAGTAAAGAAATATCCAGAATGATTTTTGAACGAAGCAAAGGAGACATAGGTGCATCACGTGCGCTATTATCGAGAGCGCAGGGGGTAAGTTTTGTTTAAAATGTATTAGAATCAATATTTAGTTTTGCAAATAAATTTTATTCCCGACGCATTTCTTAGAATATATTTAAAAGACTTTTAACCCCTAAACTAGCGATATATGAGTGCACGACCTTCCAAACAAGACCGTATTCCGTATTTTTCATACCAAGCTCAAATAACCTCTCCAAGAACATATCGCATTTCCCGCAAAAATATGAATAATCGAGACAAACGGGAATAGCTGCCGCGCTTGGAGCGTGAAGAAAACAACAAATATATACTGACTTTGTATAATTAGATACTGTAATATAATACTGGCAAATAATGCTTTTATAGTTGATGTGTCTTTATTATATCTTCTTTTGCATTCTTCTATGGATTCTGTGACTTCAATATCGAAATTTTAGCGCAATTTCAACTCTTCAACATTCACAATTTTTTGTTAGCTAGCTTCCGCTACGGATCATCCTAAAAACCTAAATAACTGCTTCTACAATCCCATAGATGATGCGTTACTGCATTAAATATGTTGGAAATACTCTCTAATTAGTAAATAAATAGTTTTTATAAGGATATCATGTGTAAAACGTTTTATAAATTTGGGGAAATAACCCAAATTTTGGGGCATGCGCACTATTATATGATTAAAAAATGAATACTCTACAGAAAACCTAATTATTATGCTTTTATATACTTTTCACAGAAATAAAAAATGTTGAGTAAATCAAAAGTTAGACAAAAAATATCTGAACGTTGGGGTTAGGTTTCAAGCGAAACAGCTGTGGTGCCTGTTGTCCCGGAAAAAATCCTTGTGTGAAAATTAGATATGAAATATTTCATTAAGATATCAATGCAAACAAAATATACTTGAACAATATTTATTAAATTTAATATGTAACAACATTTCAACTTTCATCCAATTTATTACTAACAGTACGCAATGAAAGATTTTCTCTGATACTCAATTCTTTATTTGTAAAATCTAATATACCTCATCTTTTTGTTGTTGTTGTTGTTGTTGTTGTTGTTGTTGTTGTTCTTATTTGTTTATTTGCACAGTGCAAGAATATTTTAAGAATATTTGGAATTACTTTAACCTTTAATACGTAAGCATAATCCCCTGGAAAAAGCTAAACAGCAAATAAATAAGCAATGATTCGATTTATTTCAGGGGGACACTATGCATTAAAGGGTTATATTAATTTTCACGATTCAACTTTTAAGATGTTTCGCGATATTTATTTTATTTCGCGATTTCAAACATAATTTCCATTTGCTACTTTTACCGTGATTGTCCCGCAGTTCTTTATTTTTGCATTAAAATCGATCGCGTGGCAGGATCGAATAAACCCTACTTTTTTGACCGTTTTTATTTACTAACTTATTCAAAACAAAACAAAAACATTGAACAAGGAAATGCGTGCAGTAGCAAGTGGAAATTACGCTTCACATTTTAGAGTTGTTTTTTTGTTTTTGCGATGCTAATTCTCGCAGTTGTACAATTTTTTAAATAACCTTTCAATTTTTTGTGTTTTATTGTTATTTAATCGGTAGTATTCTTCGTGGTCAGAAAAAAATATTTGAAAGAAAATCTCGCAAGAATTATTTCCATGGTATGGCTTTTTAGGAGTTCGTGATGAATTTAATTGCCCCCCGCAGGTACCGATCCAGATATTGGTGCCGAGGAGGCATATATTGAAGCCCACGTGAGTAAATAAAGGCGGAAATTTGTGAGAAGTTTTTTCGTCGTACACAAAAATCGACTTTGCTGCAATTCTGAGCTGTGAAAATGTGTCTGACATGACCTCAAGTTTGGTTTGGTTCTCTCTCTTCCGCGGAATCCATTTTTATATTTAAATCTACCTTTCAGTTACTGTAAAGCCTACATAGAAACTTGCTAAAATAAGACATAGTTATGTTGTCATCAAAATTTAATTATTAGACACCCTTCGAGACGTCATGCGGTTACTGTAGAGTCTGGAAACTTATCATCAAAAGCAATTGTTAGCCACGCCCTTCACTCTCCATCGCAAAGGCATTTAAAGAAAAGTACGTTACAGTTACCGTGAAGCCTGGTGAGTTGATGCATAGTATCGTTGGTCTTCTAGTAATTAACCAGTGATGAACAAATACCATGCCACGTATGCACGCAGGCTTAACTTCACGTATGGTAATTATAAGAAATGTTTAGAGTGTTGTCGGGGGCATTATAGCGATAGCTATTTCTATTATAGCTTTCTAAAATATGCTCATGCACATTGGAATTTGATTTAATAATAAACAAAAAAAGAAATGTCATCGATCGTATTATTTAAACATTTTAAACTTTTTTGGTTCAGTTCAGTTTAAAATCTTTTCTTTTTTAAAGAAAATTATGGTCTCTCCAGAAAGTAAATTTACCGGGGAATTCGATTATCACACTGGACTTTTTTACCCCGCATGCATATCTCTTGCCTTAGTAACGGGTTGTAACCCGTTTTAGAGGTGCTTACGAACTACATGATTAAACTCTTTCAGTTTACTTTTTCAATATAGACTTAAGACTGGTAAATTTGGTACTTTGTTACTAAACTAACCGTGGTCACATTGCGCCGTAGAAAGGTCGCTTGACTCAGACTGGGGCGAAATAAGTCGTTAAAACGTCTAAAAATGGGGAAGCCTACGAACTAACAATGAACGGATATAGTGAGAGAGAAAACAAAGAAAAAAGGTGCGTAAAAAAACAATGAATTGGGATTCAAATGAATGGGTAAAACTGCATAATAAGATAACTTTTACGCAAGTACCTGTTTTCCAAACTTTAAACATGAATTTCTAACTGTTTAAACGCAACCTCGTACCCAGGGCTTCTTTCTCTTTTTGATATCGGATGGCCGAGAAAGGGGCCCTGGGTACGAGGTTGGTTTAAACGTGTTTTTCTCGAAACTATGAATTTCTAACTGTTGACAAGCATAACGTGGGAATGGTAAATATTTATAACATGGAACATTGCATACTTTCTGTTCTCCTTCTTGTGGAAGCAATGAACCAAAATCTTTCCAATCAGATCAGCGGAAATTGTATAAACTTAACAGGAAATATGGGACTTGGACCTAATAATAAACGAAAAACCACTGCATCTTCACGCAGAACAATAAAATGTTGCATTATTTTTTTTTAGTTCATTGCATTTAATTTAGCAATCAACAGAAACTCACCAAGTTTTACGTTTCGAAATTATGATGTTCCGCAGATACACTTGCTAAAGAAATCCATTGTTTGGGGCTATTTCCATAATAATTTTTTTAGAACTTTCTTTATATTTTCCCCCTTTCACTAATCGTATGCTAACAATTGAACATAAATATTTCCACAAAAGAGTATATGTCAATAAAAAGTATTTGGAGGAGGTTGGTCCCCTTAAGAAAAAGTATTTGGAGGAGGTTGGTCCCCTTAAGAAAAAGTATTTGGATGAGGTTTTTTATTATCCGTATGAATTGGGAAACCTTTATAATGTTATGAAAAACCAGGACGTATCAATTTTTATCAACTTTATTTTTATTTTTATTTCCAATAATTTAACTTCCTGGAAAAAAAAAAACAGCAAAGACATGAATAATAATTTTATTTATTTATTTATGAGGGCACCATACAGTAGATGGCTAAGTCTGTTGTATACACCTTGAAGAGGGTATATTGCTGAACTGTTATGACAACTTCACAGATAATGCATAAAGATACCTCCTGGTTGGAAACCCTATAATTTTATGAGGAACCAGGGGATCATATCAGCTTTTACCAAATTTATTTTACATTATATTTCCAATAATTAACCCCCTGGAAAAGGCAATATAGCAAAGAAATGACCAATGATATTATTCTTTTCCGGGGATACTGCATTAAAGGGTTTAAGCCTTCCTTGTTTCAATAATCGTTTAATTTCATCATTTTCCTAGTAAATTTGATAGATAGTAAAAAGCGGATCTTTAAAGTTTCCTTCATTACAGGCTCTTAAATGATTTGTACAGTTGCTATTTACAGGATGGAACACGTCTGATTCAAATGATTTGTACAGTTGCTATTTACAGGATGGAACACGTCTGATTTATGTTTCCCAATCTTTGTTTAAAGTCATTTTGGCCAATGTAATAAGCGTCGTATTTGTCGCATGGAATATTAAAATATAAATAACATTTTCGCTATCACAATTAAAATTCATATTTCCATCATTGTTTTCTTTTCATAAAACTCCTTAACCCTAAATTTCTTTGTAGCTACTTTTGGTAAATTTACGTAGTTCAAATTTTCCTGTAGTTAATACTTTCTTTAAATTCTTTAATTGTTGGGCTGTCCTTAAAGGTTTTTTATTTGCGAATGCTCTCTTTATTTGTGAATGCCCTTTTTAGTTCATGATTTTTTTCCCTAAAATGTGCAAAAAAATCAAGAAAGGCTGTAGTTTTTAATTAAAAATTTAGTAGGAACCCAAATATAAATGTTTCTTAAGAAACACGTCGAAAATTGTTCTTATTTCAACGTTTTCATGTTTTACAGTAGTAGTAGTAGTAGTTGAATATATTTGCCGTGTAGTAATATATACGTAAAAAGTAAATACACTTACAAATATACACATCACATAAATGTTTACATATATGTTTACAACGTTGTGGCAGGACTAGTAAGTAATTCTATTTGCCACATTAAAATCATAATAAATACAGTTAGAAAAAGCAAATAAATAAATATATAACTAAATAAGTAAATAAATATTAAAAATATCCTCATAACTAGTGTGGCGAGAAATACCAAAGAGACAATACTAGCCCTATTTCCATGATATTCCTCATATTTGGATATCAGTAATAAAACGTAGTTAAAATTATGGTTAATAATAAGAATATATGTTATCTTCCTTTGCGTGTAAA
>JANTOQ010236809.1:0-13596 GCA_027564595.1 Bythotiara depressa | reverse complement strand
CAGGATAGAGTTAATGAATGTCTATGTTTTTAAAACATGGATATTAAAATAACAATTCTTAATAAAAAATATATGCACGGTAACAATTTTGCAGTTTAGGGCGACGCGACAGATATGTGTCACCCTAATGTGACACGTAAGATTACAAAAATTCAATGTAGATTAGGGCGACATGTATATAAACCTAAAAAATTAAGGGAGACACCAAAAATTCTAACTTAACCAAACAGAACGTAATCAAGTTACATGTAAAAAGCATTTTCTCAAGATACTCAAAATGGTACTAAGTTGTCAAAATATTTGTTTGTTTTACAAATACTGAGTGAAATGTAATGTCGGCTTTAATTAGATAAATTTACACACTGTCGACCTAATATGTTATCTAGAGTTATATATATATATATAGAATCATGTGAAAAATAAAACCACGGTTATGCGACTTAAAGTTTCACGTCTTTACGATTTTCAAGCATACAAATTCATTCAATTGTTCTACACTATATAATAACTCAGAAAGTTGTCATTAAAGTTATCATTTCAACTGTCAATTGTTAATCTTTGCTTTTATAATTTTTTAAGAGGAATTTGTTCTCGTGTCGGCACTCTGGTTGTGAATACATCACCTACAAATATATATATATATAATCTTTTTGTTTCATTTAATTCTGTTGTCTTGCTACTTACATTATTGCGATTCTGTTATTTTTTTAGGCAATCTCCTAGAATAAATTTCCACGCAATATTGAAAGACCTGAATATAAATTTATTTATTATGTTTACATTTCCTGGGTATGTAAATTAGCTAAAATGTACTGATACCGAGAATTATATTAGCTATATTGTTGGCTTCTGTAATTCCAAGGCATGCTATTTTCAGGAGGAACCAGGAATGCAGTCCCAGACATACTTAAAGTTCCCATTTGAGCTACAGAAATTCGTTTCTCTGCTGTATGAGTTAATAAGTTGCAAACATTCGTTATCTTGATAACCCTATTGAGCCTGGGGAAACGGGGGTGGTGTTGTGGGGTCATTTTTCCCCGCGCAAAATTAAAACTCTAATAACTTTTGATCGCATAAATTTATTAACTTGAAATTTTGTTACTTTTCCTAAGTCTCTATAACAAGCACAATTGCGCATAAATATTTTGAAAACATTCCAAAACATTTTGCTAAATATATGATAAAAAATCAAATTCTACCTAAGGCTTTATTTTGTATTTTTAACAATAGAGGGACAGATTATAACATATATATCTTTTTGTGTGTAGCATGTGTAGCTAATTATATATATAGAAATTATATATTTAAAAAAAAAAATCAAATACTTTAAAAACACCGAAATATCCCATGTAAATTGCTGACGTTAGTAGCACCTGTAAGGACATCATGGATCGAATATTCTGACCTAATTGTCACGACAATAGTCCATAGCGAACTCTGGTAAAAATACCAAAGCTTAATTCCATACATATCAAGAGATAAAATAAGATTTATACTGCGGGAAGAACTGACCCCAACCCAGGCTTTGACCGATGAAAAACAGCCCAAACTTAATAGGGTTAACAGTATATCCATCCAAAATTTGGTCCTTCTACAAAATGTATAATATTTCTTTATATCAACAGCATCCGTAAAAAATTGTTTCAAATAATAAAAAAGAGGTTTGCTGGTTTCATAGCTGGCACTGTGTGAAATGTTTTTCTGAGATTCAAGGTCCAGTTGATTATTTTGCTCATGTCTTGACTGCCAATCGTATGCCAGCAGAGAATACGAATGGCACTATACTACATTATTTTTTCACATGTAGTAAATCCAAGTAAGATACAAATTTCTGCTTGTTATGTAATCTCTGTCAAATACTTAGGTTTTTGAATAAATATGATTAAATAGAATTTTGGTAGTGTTATGTGTGCCTGTAATGAAAGTGTTGGGCTAAGAAGGAACCCTTTCTACACCTTTCTGTCGAAAGTATGAAAATGGTGTTCAACTGGTTTAATTTAGTACGGTTGGATCAGCTGGTAAAATATTTATAAATAACAGCAGGATGAATTTCACGTCCATATGTACTAATTACAACTTTCACAAATAAACAATGAGTCTCTTTTGTGTTTTAACCCTACTAAATCTGTGCTGTTTTCGGTAAAAGCCTGAGGGTTCTCAATTTTGTCATAACAGGTGCTGCAGGCATCAGAAATTTACATGCGATTTTGGGGTATTTTTAAAGAAAATGCATTGATTTTCCTTTTAACCCTATTTTATTTAGGGGGAGGGGGAAAAAATGCCCTACCACTCGTTTTTTTTTTAATAACTCATGATTAAATTATCCAAATAAGCAGAAATTGCACAAGTAAGACGCAAAATATATATGAAAAAGATTTATGAAAAGAAAATGTTAAATTTTTGTCAGACCGTGCCTGATCACACTCAAATTTTTACACTGGTAAATTCAAAAAAAATATTTTATTTTTACGTTTTATTTTGTGTATGCTCATAACAACATGAAAATCAAGCAAATGGAAACTAAGTTATTGAAATTCTCCTAATTACCAATTGTTCTATTACTTTTACACAATAAAGAGACAAAAGGCCATTGTTTCAATTTATTTTTCAAAATTTAATATGTCCTTCCTGGAAACTTTATTTGTACAAAGTTTGGTGAAAATCGGCATAGTAGACAATAAGTTATTGCAATTTCTATAATTTTCTATTGTTCATTTATTTAAAAAATTTTAATCAGGTCTCCACGTGTTCATAACATGTACAGAGTTTGAAGAAATTCGACTGAATAGAAACATAATTTTGCAATTTTATAAAAATACCTATATTTCTATTGTTTTGAAACAATACAAATACAATAGGTTATTGTTTCAAAAGTTTTTTTACATTTTTGTAATTGTCTTTGTTAAACTTACTAAGATACTCATCCAACCTTTCCCGTATCGGATTATCAAAATGGTGCGATATTTTTGATGACGTAAGCAATTTTCAAAGACATACTGTATGATGTAAACTTGTACGCTTGCAGTACTTACAAGAAATTAAAATAAAAACATTGTCAAAATAACATACACCGACCCAGTCTGGTAGGGCTTAACAAGTGTCACAAGGTTAGCAGGCAAAGTTAATTGACCGTGAGTGTAGTGACGTGTGTAATTGGGATAAAAGGTGCATAATTCTGAGGATAGATATTAGATAGAGAGATATATAGATAGACAGGTTCATCAACGCTCTTTTGAAAAATTGCTGGTGCTGCGCCAACCAGTAGATTAATAAGTCATTTTAATACATAACAAACGCATAGTTTCGTGAATTGTTTATCTTTAAACTATCAAACAAACATCATTATTGTTTTTCTATCAGTGTGATCTCATATCATATTGATTTATTTAAACGTCGAATAAAAATTACAATAGCTTTCAATAGTTAATAAAGTTCGACCAGAATAAAAACTAAGTTATATAATATTTTAAAATAACAAATAAACTAGATCAGGTATAAATTGTTTGCACAGGTAACAAGGACATATCGCGCAATTCCATATTTTTATTTTATTTTTGAATTGCTGCACAGAGGACGACTGTTTTGTTTCTTCAGGTACAAACGGCCACAACTGATTAGTTCGAAATACGGAAGAGTTTAAATCAAAATTATTAGTTTTTGCGTTATACAGATATTGCAGCTTGTTAAGTTATAAGAATCATTTCGTAGATAGAAAACTTCATTCATGATGTCTGGAGAGAAAACATTTAAGTATTTATATACTTCAGTCATCAGAATATTGATGCATCTTCGATGTACAGATAAATCCTTAGATAAGTAAAGTAACTCACTAAAATTTGAGATTTAATGAAGGAATTGACAGCAACCGGCATTGATCAGTTATTATAAATTTTGAGAGTTGGAATAGAGCATTTAGTTTTTGATTTGTAGCTTTACAGATGTTATGAAGATGATTTTTAAAATCTAGTCTATTATTGATAGTTGTACCTAGTATTTTTTTATTTAGAAGAGTTCTTTAATATCGTATCTTCACATGTAATGTCTGGTTGAGTATTTAACCCGAAAGTCATAGTTTACTAGTGGTAGAAATGCAATTAACTATCTACAATTTGTTGAGAAAAATATGTTATTTTTTTTCTATATCATATATAATTCTTGACATGATCTACTCTAAGTCTAAGCAGATTTTCGTTCAATATTTATTTTATACTGTATATTACCAAATATGAAATATTGTTTAAATACATCATCATGAAAGTGATCAAATTTACATCGGTCTAACAAAATGACAATGCAGATGAAATTAGGATCCACTATTTAATTTCCGTTATTTCGAAACTTTCCTACGTTTATGCAATCCCCACAGAAAGAAGAAAAATACAATCGTTAACTGCAACAAATAGATACGTTTCATTCAGTTAGAATTACGGAAAGCTTAAGATAATAATAGTAAGGAATTGTTAATGTATAAAAGCAATAAATATAATGAAAACACTCACCTTTTGCGCTGAACGTTGCTGCAAAGTTTTTGTTAGTTTCGAGTTCATATTTTGATGTACCACGGGAGGTCAAAGAAAAGGTGTTAAGTCTGTTGCAATGGCTCACTAAGGCACATAAATATATAATATATTTTTAAGTTTATTTACATCGCAAAGAATATATTGAAAGCACATAGTAGAATTATGTGACCAACCGCATTACTTTGAAGATTTATGTATGAAATTGATCATTTATCCTATTACGTAATTCAAGAAGCTAGTATTAAAATTATGATAACGAAGATTTAATCAAGGTTTGGTTGATTTAGTTATTACATTTTCTTATAACACATTCCCACAACGTTAAAACAGTTGAACCAAGAAACGCTAACATGGCAAAGCAACGACTTGTTTGATTAACAAAAGATGGGGTCTAATTTTACGTTTTGTAGCAACAGGTCATCATACTGTTTAGTCAGGCTTTCTAATTATATATAAAGTCAATAACTTAAGGGCTGTTTTGGTACCGTTACGCACGTTTGGTTATTTCTTTAATATTGCTGTAATTTAGCAGAAAATAATATGTGCAACAAATGAAGAAAGAAATTATTCTGGTTGGGAGAATATTCATGTGATGTGCGAAGCCGATTATAAACTTTCAAAGCTCATATAGAAAATTTAATTACAACAGATCCCTCGTTGACAACGTTACGCAAACTAATGAACAGCGTAACATAGGTTAAAGATTTGCAAATAATAATAATAATCAAATTAAGGCAAACAAATATTAATTATATTGAAAGATTAATTAGATAATTATGTAAGTAAAAATATTAATAAGATTTTCTATTTAGCAAGACTTTCTTAGCAAATAAAAATGTGGACGATGTAAGACTTTGTTTAGACAAATATTAAATGAAGAAAAAGATGCGGTACTATTTTTAAATATTAATTTGGATGAAGAATTTGCTTTCCCTGTTACTCATTCGTAAGTATTATATTGTTAATCTGTTTAAGCAAAAGTAACAGCTTCTTGTATATTTCGTTCTTGAGAAAATCTTTCTTAAACAGTAACTACTGGTCTATTTCATTGTTCAAAATAAAAGCTTATATCGATTTCCATTAGGTGTTCTTAATTCTTAACGTTCCTAACTTGCTTATACAGCATGCATGGCACAACAATTTAATACGAAATCAGAGAAACAATATAAACTTCGTTCAGCCACTTCATATATCCTTGATATAACTCCTTGTCCTTGTCCCGACTATCCAGTAATCAAAAATGTAGTCCAATTGGAGTCACATGTCAAAATAAATACACCTCTTGACTTGTCTCTGCTTTCTTTTTAACCCTATTCTGAGGGTTTTGGGGGGTCTCATAAACAATAGGGTGAGGCCAAATTGTCACCCCTATATAATAGCGTTTCGTTTGTTCTATACTCGTCAAGTTAAATACAAACATTCGTTGTATTATGTGTTTCAACAATAAAGCCTAAATTATTTTTAAATATCAATATTGATGATATATTTACGTAAAATGGAAAAATTCAGAAGAACAATATACAAACGCTAATAATAACAACAGAGGAGAATATATTAGGTCCAATAACACACACTGGTTTTGTATTACAGTACAGCAATACTTTTGTTCTGCATAAAAAGTGTTACAATATTTTTCTTAACTTAAAAATTAAGACTGATCTAAAGGCCGTAGGCGCTGGCATGCTAACCGCTAAATGGTTAAAAACGTTAAAGATAAACATCTGGTTGGTGGTAAATACTTATTAAACATATACTGTTAAGGGGTAACCCCTCTTCTACTATAATATTCTAGATGATTATAACTTTGAATTTATCGCTGATTTCGAATTTGGAATCGGTTTTCGTTATCAAGCTTTAGTTTTCGAAATCTTACGATTTTTTTACTAATTGCCAGAGATTTCTTTCCTAGCAACGTACATAGCAACAAAGATACAACCTTTCCTACCTGGCCCCAAAAAGATGCTGAGTGCGAGATTGGTCGTTTTTGCGCAGCACATCTATATATCTAATTTGCTTTTGCTGTCTTTAGAGTCATTAGCTGGAGGTTATAGAGCATTTATTTGTCTATGATCAGCTTCGAACTGTTGACATGCAGCAGGCAGAATAATTTGAAAAATTGTAAAAATGGGTAGCTAAAGATTGCAGTGTAAAACAAAGAACAGATGTTTGTAAGAAGAGGAGAGGATTTAATAGAAAGACATCATATGTTAAATATGTTCCTGTTAGCTAGCTAGGAGATAGTCTAGCTCTAAATGTTCGCTGCTGTCTGGTAAATAATGTAGCTAGCTGGCTAGCTAAATAACGAATCAACGTCTGTAAATAATAATTATGTAATCGCCAATCTGAAATCGACTTTTCTACAACATCTGTATCATCACAAAAGGTTAAACACATTTTGCGGAAGCTTCCACAAAGAAAGTGACAGAATAATAATAAATATAGAGGTAGCTAGCTAGCTACAGAGTTTGGTTTGTATGCGGTTGTGTCCAGAATGTGAACATTCAACTATGTGCCTTGGCGATAGACATCCCAAGAAACAAGGACCAGTATCATTTATCAAATGTTGATTTGTTAAATAAATATATGTGAATTAATTCCATACATCATCAGTGTGATGGTAGGAAGTGGATATGATGTTAATAAACTGACAGTTTTTATCATGGGCATATTATATCGCGGTCGTTTTGGTATCGAGATTCTCGAATTTCTCCTTCTTTTCTGAAGTTTACAATTCTTATGAATATCCCTAAACCAACGAAACAGAACAATCATGATAAAGCTATCACAAAAATATTCGATGTTACTGAAGAAAATATGTCGCATTCAGCAGACGAAATTCGATAACAAGTTGTTTCGGATAATAATGACATTAATAATGGTGTTATGTATGACGGGTTATGGCAAAGAATATGATTTGTGTTTATTGAACGGAGAATTTGACACAATTTATATTGACAGTGGGAAAGTATTATACATGGAGCCATACAACAAAATGCTGTAAATATTATACTCAGAGTTTATACAATAACATGTTGTATACAGTTAAACATTTTAAATAACTTTGATATTCTGAATATATTTAGGCGAAACAAACCGAACAAAGCGATACGGCATTTTTTATGCACTAAACATGGGGAAAAATAACAAATTAACAAGAAGCGCTGTGCGCTTGAACATCGATGGCTGTACCATATAGCAGTGATTGTTAACTCACAGGCTAAAAACAATTAGTTTGAACACAGTCATAGCTTAAAAACAGAAAAGTTTATGCAATAAGTGAATTACAGCTGAAATGTCAATATTTCGCATACATTTTCCTCTTTTTGAGTAGTTATGTTATGATTGGTTTGAGAAATCGTAATAGACTGCATTAATACTGATCATAAACCTTATATGATTTATGTTTAATATATACCCCATTGTATATTTTAGGGTTAGATATCAAAGTTTGTATATCAATAAATATTACAGCACTGATCCATAAAGTTGGCATAATTCGTAACATTTAAACAAACTTGATCAAATCAATTAATTGGATAAGTTGAAGTGTACTGTGTAGAAAGTGGCAATTAGGTGGCCAGGATATTAGCTGACCAGCCAATTATTTCAATTGTGATAACTGTGACATATAGTCAGAAAGTTAGCTGACCAAGGATGGCAACGAATATTCTGAGTCAATTTGTGATCCAACCGTTGGGAATTGATGAGCATATTGAAGACTGGGAACGTTTGTTCACTGCGTCAGTTACTGCATTATTACTACGAGAAGACGGACAGCGTTTAGCAATAGGACTATTGCCAGGCTATGTTAACCGACGACCAGCTGAAATTGAGTTAGTCAGAGACGCTCTTAAGCAAACAACCCTCAAAAGGGCATTTGAGTTACTGAAAACCCTTGTTAAACCCATCTACCAGTATCAAGCACTGCAGAATTTGTGTCGAGGCGACTGGCGCCATGATGTACGAATTGGTGACTTTTATTACAAACACAAGCGAGAAGCAATACATATAGGGGATAACCTCGATTTGATTTGCTCGATATTGATCGGGAAAATGCCAAAAAAAATCAAAGGGTAAGTCAAGACATCGTATGCAGACCAAAAGGGTGGTGGAAACATTACTACAGTGGGTGCTCGAAATGTAGTGTCGAAGGTTAAAGAGCTCCTCAGTGAACGTGGGTTACCAAACGATATTAGGTGTCAAGATATTGACAAGATACAAGCATTAGTAGATGATTTGCCTAGAGTGGCGCTTTTACGCGATAATACTGGAGACACTCGTTACGCCGCAGACAATTCGTTTCCATTAGATCGAGTTGGTGCATTCTCTAGGGATTACTCAAGAAGCGGAATCAGAAATAATAACAGAGGACATGGACTTGATAAGGGTAACTGCTTTAAATGTGGCAAAGCAGGAAATTTTGCAGCCAATTGCCATGACACGAACTCTAATCGTCGAGACAACTGCTAGATTTGTAATAAACAAGGTCATTTGGATTCTAACTGCCGCAGTCAATATTGCCAGCGATGTGGAAAATGGGGTCACGGTATGAGATTATGTTATGGAACACCAAATATGAGTCACATAAGTTCACCAGAGACAGCGAATGGTATTCCGGAAGATACAGTTGTGATCGATATTCCACTTGATGGAAAACCATGTGAAGCGATGATTGATTCTGGGGCTGCAGTATCTGTAATGAATATAGACACACTCAAGCAGCTCAATATACAGAAGAAAATGAACAAAACTGGTGAATCTCTGCGAGCATTCAAAAATGCGGTTACAACGACACATGGTAGAAAATCGCTTCAAGTTAAAGATGGTTGAATATGCTTAGGGAAAGATTCTCTTTCTCCTAAGACTTGGTTAAGAGGTGACGAAATCCAGGATCGTGTGTCAGTAGTAGCACTCGAAATCAATCAATGTGATGAACTTCCATTCGCTATAAATCCAACTCTCACTATCGAACAGAAAAGCAAATTGATAGCATTACTTCAGGAATACGCAGACTGCTTTTCCCCTAATCCCAAAAACCTACATTAACGAATGTAGCAGAAGATGTAATCGAAACAGTACCGGTTGCAGTACCTGTCAAAGCGAAAAGGTTCCGGATGTCACCCCAGGAAGAACAGGAAATAAATAAAAAAGCAGAACAGATGATAAAGGACGGGGTTGCAAAAGAATCAAATATAATATTTGTAAAAAAGAAAAATGGCTCAGCGCGGTTTGTAGTCGATTACCGCGAACTTAATGATCTCACTGTTAAAGATTCATACCCTATGCCAAATGTTCACGAAATCTTAGACAACATGAAGGGTTCCAAATTCTTTAGCGTAATGGACATGCCAGTGCATATTGAGCTGTCCCAATACGGGAAGTGATAGAGAAAAAACAGCGTTCACGATACCTCGTAAATTGATGGAGATGTGTGTGACGGCCTATGGATTATGTAACTCACAACTTACATACCAACGCATAATGGACAAGACGGTTTACGGTATTGATGGTGTAGACTAATTTGTAGATGACGTGTGCCAATACTCAACATCGTTTGAAGAGATGCTGAAAGTGTTACGTAATGTCTTCGATAGATTCCAACAAGCGAATCTACAGATGAGAATCGACAAATGCAAATTTGGCTACGCTGCTGTCGATTACGTTTGGCATCACATATCAAGTGAAGGAATTGCACCAATTGCCAAAAATGTGACAGCTATCACTCGATTTATTGGGATGGCTGGCTATTATTCGACTTTATTCCACAAATGGCACGTCTACGGGAACCATTGAACCGCCTTAGAAGAGCAGGCCAGCCCTTCGAATGGACTGCTAACTGGCAAAGTTGTTATATAAACATAAAGAAAAAGCTGTCTCAACCACCCGTGTTGGCATACCCAGATTGGAACAAACCCTTCTACATAGAGGATGAGGCATGTGATGTATCTGTCGGGGGTATACTATCCCAAATGAATGAAGAAAAAAGCTGTTCTGCAACCTATCGGATTCTACTCAATGTCGCTAGATGAAAGAGAACGCAAATATGGTCCTGGTGAGAAAGAATGCTGGTCATTAGTATCAGCAACACACAAATGGCGGAAATATTGCAGAGCAGAAAAGCAAATACGCTTAATCACTGATCCCAACCCATTGAAATGATTACGATAGCAGTTTGATCCCAGTAGAAAATATGCAGGATGGCTGATAGAATTAGAAAAACTTGCGTATGAGATTATTCCAAGAAATGGCTTAGATCATACCGCACCAGACTGTATGAGCAGAATGCATAATCCAAAATGTGACCCTGAAATGAGCCGAAGACAGTCAATATCTTGTGAACCATATATTCGCATTTGCGATCAAGCAGCTGGAAGATACCAGTCGAATCCATGAAGGACGGTTTAAACGATTTCAAAGGATGCGAATAGAAAGCAACCTGCTCATGAGGTGGCATTTGATGTAGCGACCTTGACATGGTCTATATATCATTATAGGAACTTTCTCTTAATTGTGGACCTATTCTCAAAATACATCAAAGCAATATCGATGAAAGATCAATCCGCCCCAACTATTAGAGCAGCATTACTGAATAATTGGGTATATATACACGGTAAATTCAACATTGCTGTTAGTGATTGGTAAACCAACTATGTCGTGAAATTGGGGATGAGAAACGTAGCTTTTCCCCATACCACACAGAAGGTGACGGACAAGCGGAGCGATCCATTCAAACAGTAAAAATGTTGATCAGATGTATGGTAGCCGAGAAGGAATTACCAAAGCACAACTGGCCCGAAATTACGCAGCAAGTTGTTTTTGCAGCTAATGCTACACCAAACGAAAGCACAGGGATTACAACATATGAAGCTATGTATGGAGACACCCAAAAAGATACCATCTACCATCTTCCCACCATTGGTCATACCAGACGACACAATTTACCAGGAATATCAAATTACGGAAAGACGTGACCATGTGAGGGAAGTGTGTAGTAAAGCAGCTGAAACATTAGCACTATCAAAGGAGAAGTACAAGCGGCGATACGATATCGGAAAGAGGCAAACTACTGTCGCTCAGGGTCAATTCGTATATGTACGAAACAACAATCGTCACGATTCGTTATACCCCACTTACTATGACCCATTTGAAGTGACGAGACAGCGTGGCGCAGATATCGACATACGGGACCCAAAGCGAGGACCCCGTATTGTGCACCTGAATGACGTGAAAGTACCGAAAGCCCTATGGATAATAGAACTACCTTTGGACGATCGAAGGATAGTGAAAGAAGCATCAACTGTTGAACAATCGATTGTCAATCCGAGCAAATGAAACAGAGAATGACAACAACGAAACTGATCCTGACATCGAGTACGATACGGAATATGCTGCTTTTGAGACGAACGCACCAGATACTGGTAATGCGATTGAAACACATAGTGTAATACAAGGAAGTAGTTACGAATATGATGTAAACGATCTACACGTGCCAATCTCACATAGAAAACCAAAGCGAGACAAGCGAAAGGATTTTGGGACTGATTATGTAACTCCTAAATAAAGTGACATTTAAAATTGTGGGGTAATGTTAAAATTAGTTTGAGAAATCATAATAGACTGCATTAGTACTGATCATAAACCTTATGCGATTTATGTTTAATGTATAACCCATTGTATATTTCTTAGGGTTAGATATCAAAGTTTGTTTATAAATAAATATTACAGCACTGATACATAGAGTATTGCATCATTCCTAACAGTTAGCTAGCTCTAAATGGTTAGAAATTACACGTGCACGTTGATACTATATGCGAAAGATAGAAAGTATGCTTTGGACAAAGTCGTGGCAAAATAATACACAAGTTTAAGTGAAAAGGGTGTTTTAGCTAAACTGTCAACATTCCAAATTTTCAAAATCTCAAAAATAATTTTTAAGTTTGCGCGAAACTTTTTTCTACATCTACACTATAAGTACTAACTGCTAGTGTAGCTCTACTAAATAATTATATACAGTAGCAAAATATCATAACTTAGAAGAATAAAGTAAAAAAACACAAGTACCTAGCTACTCAATTTAAGAACACTAAGTTTGATGTATATATATACTTAGCTAGCTTCAAATGACTCAAAGTTTACTCACTATAACAAAGGCTCTAACATTTACACAAGATCATGAAGGCAAAGATAGCTAAAAAGAATTATGATAAGTGGTGATAGAGGTTAGCTATGTTTGTACTTCAAAAATGCTATGTGTGAGGTATGTAGCTAGCTTTTCCCTACATAACAGTACCAAAACACTGGTCAGCTAGCTGTAAATATTTTTAAAAGACACGTACATATAGTTACTAACTCACAGACTAAGAAAAGTTTAGTTTGAACACAGTCATAGTTTAAAAGTAGAAAGGTTTATGTGATAAGTGAATTATAGATGAAATGTGAACATCTCGCAAATTTCTTACTTAAAAAATACTATTTTTGAGTAGTTAGCTAGCTCTAAATGGGTAGCAAATACACGTGCACATTGATACTATATGTGATAGATGGAAAAGTATGCTTTGGACACAGTCGTTGCAAAAAAATACATCAGTTTAAACGAAAAGGGTGTTTCAGCTAAAATGTCAACATTTCCTTATATATTTTCAAAGTTTCCTAAAGCCTTTTTCTTTCTACATCTACACTATAAGTACTAACTGCTAGTGTAGTTCTACTAAATAATTACAGTGGCACAAAATCATAATTTAGAAGAACAAAGTAAAATAAACACAAGTAGTTAGCTGTGCAATTAAAAAACACTATCTTTGAGGTACTTGGCTAGCTCCAAATGATTCAAAGTTTACCAGCGAAATTGGAGGGACCTTTACTAACTATAACAAAGGCTCTTATAACATTTACACAAGGTCATGAAGGTAAAGAAAGCTAGCTAAAAAATCGAAAGGTACACACCTTCCCTATAAGTATTCATAAAAATCAACTTTACTTCGTACAACAGCACTGGTATATTTGTGAGATAAAGGGTCAGTTTTATCACTTACACAAGGCATATAGCTATAAAAACGGGAAATTATTAGCTGGTTTT
>JANTOQ010236698.1:2708-13597 GCA_027564595.1 Bythotiara depressa | reverse complement strand
AATTATAAAATGACTATAATAGTCATTTCGCGAAAAATAAAATGACTATAATAGTCATTTATAGGCGATTTACCAATTGGATATAATAAATAGTAATTTTTTTTAGGTGACTATGTTGATCTCTCACGTAAAACGGAGAGACATTTACTCGATAAAATAACTTACACAAATGTTACATCATACTGTTTAACCATAAGATGCGTACATAAAGAGTTAACACTCGACTTTTCCGTACCGTCATTACTATTAGTACTTCGTTGTTTGCTTGGAAGCAGAGGTAATCACATAAGTCTTTCAAAATTAATGAAGTTTAATCCTTTCTTCGAATTCGTAATATCAAATGGCAATATATATTCTAGAAAAATTGCCCTGGTAGGGTAGTTTTTACGAACATGACTGGGACAGTAAAAAACGCAGTGAGAAAGGTAGTAGACAAAGCTAAATTAAATTACCACAAATTAAATACCATTCTTATCGAAGTAGAGCATGCAGTTAACTCTAGACCATTAACGTATTTAAACGAAGATAATTTTGCTGAGTCGTTAACACCGTACCACCTATTGTTTGGACGCAATATAAACACTAAACCGCCACCTTCTCCTCACTACCCTAATTCTACGGCAACCGAATTAACAACCAAACAAAATATATCCAGACCTTTATGAAGCATTGTAAAACGCGATTTTACAACGCTCTTAGGGAGAAACATTTTTATTGCAATAAAAAAACCAGTACCGAATATCCGATTCAACAACGAGGCGAGATTGTCCTTATTAAGGAGGATATTTTCAAACCATGAATCCTATGAGAAAAGTGAAAGGTAGAGGAACTAATTTATAGTAGAGACAATTTTGTTAGAGGAGCTAAACAAACTACGACGCTACCAAAGAGATTAAAACAAAAAGCGTTATTAAACAGACTATTACAAATGATTGTTCTCTTGAATTTGAGGAATATGAACAAATTACCGGTAGTCGAAACACACAATGATACACCACCGTTAGTTGATAGTCGAACCCGCAGAAAAGCGGCTTTGACTTCCGATTTGTTACGAAAATTAAATCAGGGAATGAAGTTATTTGTGAACCCTTTTTGGGTCATGGTAGAGTGTGGGACACGGAGGAGAGTAAGTGGAATATACTCACGTGACCAGTCTTGTATTTTTGTTAATTTTAAGTTGTTGTTATGTTTACAAGGAAGAAGCATCTTCTCTGACATTTTTGTATTTTTGTATTTTTATGTGTTATTGCTGGATTTCACACCTTACATTAAATCATCCTGCTTAAATATAGAAAATATAGAAAATCAAAATCAAAATTAAAATTAAAACCATGCAATATAGCTACATATAAGGCACTGACTCCTGCAAGGCACAATTGTGATGTCAAGGCCAAAGATCTGCCAAAATTCAAAATAAATGTATGAAAACAAAACTTAGTAACAAAGGTCATGGGAGGTCTTAAAAAAGGGGCTCGTCAAAACGTTTTTATGAAGAAAAAATCACATTAGAAAGTGTTTGCTTATTGCTTGAATTTAAAAAAATATTTAGTAATACCTAGGATGAAAGGAGAGCTATTTTATTTGCCGAAACATGTAATATATTATTCCCATCTCAAGAATGATCAGTCAAGAGCCGTTATTTTTACTGTTTTTATTATCAACACAGATTTTTATACATTTTATCAGGCTGTTTTAAGTTTTTTAAGTTCTGAGAATTTTCTGATGGCCCGATTCACCAATATAGACTGCGTTGCAATCGACGCAGGGAATTTTATAAACCATATTGTTGTGCTTCTTATAGTAAAGGGTCTTTTGACTGTACCGAATTTTAGTTTATAGAGAATACTCGAAGAACTTCTATCATACTCTTCAGTGTCCAACAAGCGTCCCCCGCTTATTTTATTTTTTTGGAAGATAATTTAGAAACAGAGGATATGGAAGCTACATCAAGTACTGTTGATAATGCTGAATCATCAAGTGATACAGCAGAATATGTCCAAACTACACTTATTGATGAAAGTT
The DNA here is from genome assembly GCA_027564595.1 of Bythotiara depressa. Lineage (NCBI taxonomy): Eukaryota > Metazoa > Cnidaria > Hydrozoa > Anthoathecata > Bythotiaridae > Bythotiara > Bythotiara depressa. The sequence goes on along the minus strand of JANTOQ010236698.1, from coordinate 11,575 downwards.
TCCCTGAACATCAAGAAAATAATGTTTCGCACCACGTATTGGCGAAGATTGGTCTGACCAGAATTGTTTAGTGTGAATTATTTTGAGCCTTGCTGTCATGAAAACATTTTCAGTTTAAATGACATTGTGTTTGAAATTTTTGTTGGAAGATCTCGTTTATTTTATCGTTTGAATGACGATTTGAAATTAAACTTGTTAATTACGTTTTTAGACACAAACTTGAGTTGTTATGCGTTTGTTTTTATTGTTATAAAACATATTACTTAAAAGAAACGTTCCAATTTGTTAACGCCTTGTTTATAGGTCAAATACCCTCCCACTTCGTTTATTCCGACCCCCCCTTCGCTTATTAATGTTAAAACAAAATTTTAGCCACCATACCCACCCCCGCTTATTCCGACCCCCGATTATTAATTTAGAATATTTTCCAGCTATCACAACAAGAAGAAAAACAAAACATTAATTATCAATTATATTCATTTCTCGTGCAAATTTCCGAAAATAGACTAGATATAGCCGTTCTCGTCAGATCAGTTCCGAGTGCAATGCACGAGCCGTGAAGTCCCGTAGATTCCGATTTCCTGATTTACCGCGCGGATTCTTAAAGAAACGACTAGATCTAATCTTATCCGAAAACTAAAGGTGTACAAGAAGAAGAGAAACGATCGTTTTAGAAACTCGCGAAGGGCGCTTGTATCTGACATGAAAAGTGAAAATCTACTTCCAACGTTAAATAGTATAATTTAATAATTCAACACTTATGGAAGAAAGTTGTCAGTAGAGTATGTATGCATTGACAGTTTGTACGTGCAGTATGTGTAAATCTTTGATTATTTAGCAAATTCTATGGCAAGATAATACACCAATTCAACATAAGAGCTGCCATTTTGATTTTTTTCTGTTGGTTTTACACTGAAACCTCGGATTTGAAACGCTCGTCGTATTGAAATTTTTGTACAGTACAGAGTATTTCAATGGCAGAGCAGGAGTCAAAACACAAAAATGTTTGGGAAAGCACTTTTATTCGTTTCTGTTTTAAAAGCAATTGTTTTCGCAGATATAGTGCGACTACCGGAATGTAGCAAATTCTCAGCTACATTTTCGGTAACTATTTGGTGAATTGTGCTACAATTTCAAAGTGCGTTAGAAATACTGCAGAATGTATAGTCACATGTGTGCAGTTCCATAGATGCAGATCAATCAGTGTTTCTGACGATGGAAAACAATGCAAACTGTATCATTGCAGGAACAAAGAAAACGGATCCTACTTGACAGCAGAAGGGGGATGGACCTTTATGGAAACAAACATTGAACAACGAGAGGTATTACGTTTTGTCAAATACATTATGTTCCAGGTTATTAAATAGATAGCATTTTACTTTTTGGAATAGATTTTTAACCCTTTAAAGCTTAGTGTTCGTGGAAAGGAATAAAATCATTGGTCATAACGCTATTTTACTTTTTTTTATAAAAAATAAATTTGGAAATAGCTGATCAGACCCCCTGGTTCCTCACAAAATTATAAAGTTTTCCAATGGAAAGTTTAATATAACCAGGAGGTATGCTTATGCATTAAATGGAAGAAATAAAACCAATTTTTTGACGGAGTTTTCACACCTTCTCTGGTTTACTTATTTTGCTGTTTACCTTTCTCTCTGGATTATCTTTTTCTGCTTTAATTTTAGACAATATTTAAACTCTTTTGTCCACAATGAACGTATATTTCGGCTTACTAATCTAACCTCACACGACAACAGCGGTGCAAGAGAAACGAAAATACCTCATGTTACTCAAAACATTACTAGTCCACCAAATAATTATTTTCATTTTCAAATAACATAAAAACATTCTCGAGAATGAATTGTTAACTTTAACATAAATTTTGTTAATTTCAAATCCATTAACCCTGTCGAGGCTGCATGGTTTTGAACGATTACAGAATGGGGAAGGGGCGTAGTGTCCACTCCATAATTGGGTTGATCAAGTAACTTGAAGTTTTGAATGTAGGTAGGATTAAATAAGTTATATTAACAGGAGTAAATTCTGTCCCCCCTGGAAAATAAAAAACAGTAAAGAAATAACTAATGGCTTATTTCATTTCCGGGGACATCGTCATCAAAGAGTTAAAGTGGTATCTTACAAAATATCACAGGGATATCTTACAAATAGGGATAGGGTTAAACTTTAAAATTTTGTGGAATTATCTGAATGAAACTACTGCAGGATTGCTGAGTAGACCAGGCTGACAGGTTTTAACGGGATATCTTTACAGAAAAACAGCGACAATGTTTTCTTTTCTTTTCTTAATAGGTTGGTCCTGTTTGTCATCAATTAAAGCCATGTCTAAATGGGAAATGTGTTGATACATGTGAACGCCCATATTGTCGATGTATTTTCCCAAAACACTTAAATCCGATTGACTGCAAAACATATAAAGATTAGTGGCCCCGGTGCAATACTCTATTTCGTATTAGATAAATGCTAGCAAAGCAGTAGGAATAACAAGGACAAGAAAATATGCCTCCCACCGTATGTATCAAAGAAAAAATGTTATATAAACGTGTTTTTATTATATATAAATATATTTTCGATCTGACAATAATTACTCTTGAAGGAATTTTAAAATATAATGGTAAAATATAATAAAGTTTATTACTTGCCGAATATACCTTTCTCCAGTCTCAAAAAATATATGCATACTCATAACAGATTAAGCTCGTGTTGAAAATACTAGTAAACATTAGAAATTTAATAAAATCTTCCTAGAAAATTTGAATTTTTACTTGTTTACTTCTCTTACAGTCACGCCAATTTAAAATGTTTACCTCCTAAAATTGTATTCATAAAAAAGTAAGCAAGTTTTTTTGTTTGGCCTGAGACTGAGCAAAGGCGCAAGTTTTTGTTTGGCCTGAGACTGGAGAAAGGTTCGTGATTTAATGTATTCTTGTACGTTAACTACAAACTATTTTATTTTCTGACATCCTGAATGTACAAGAAAACTTAAAAATTAAAAACAAAAGCATTATTTGCCTAATTTTTTAATTTACTTTGACTTTTTCAGGAACCGGAACATCAAGCTCAAACCCAGGTATCGCATGCTTGCATATAATAAACGAAGCACGCGAGAAAAACATCATGTTACCATCTAATTTCTACTTGAATTTCCATTGACAAAAATCCTGTAAGAGTGTTCTGTGACATGGAGACAGATGGGGGTAAGTTTTTCTTGTCAGGTTAGATTCTGATTGTCTGAGAAAAGAACATGAAAGGTTTCACAGATGGCAGTGAAAATGAAAGTACGGAACTTGCTAACGAGCCGGAGAATGTCTATAATGACCTTTGGATAATATGTAATGTTCTGGATAATGAATAGCAGATTCGAGATGCCTATCTCATGCTACGTACTAATACTTACTTCTTACAAAGTATTGGCTACCATTTTTCTTTGCACTCTGATTCATAAAATAAGATAAAAGAAAAATAATAGAAATCGCGAAAATAAATATCGCGGAATATTTCAAAAGCTGAATTGCGTAAATAGACACTTCTCGAATTGACGTCATAACCGTTACAAATGACGTCACAGGAAATTTTTCTCTAGTTTTATGAAAAAAAACGCATTTCATATTCTGACTCCTCGTCCCGAACCAAAGAGCAAGTACATACCTTCTTACAGCTATTTGAAAATAAGGTTTTGCATCAGAACGTGGCGAAACAATAACAATATAAGTAGACTTTGACCGTGGAAGTGGCGTAGCCAAAACAACCTTTCTATTTACCGCAGGGATCTGAAATTTTCCACACCGGTATATTTTTGGACGGGAAACAGAAACACGAATTTGAAACTCGTTTTTCATAAAAACCAACGAAAATCTTTAGTGGAATTCGTGAAGTGTCTATTATTACACCAACCTCGTTCCCAGGGACTTTATCAGAAACATCAAAAAGGAAAGAAGTCCCTGGGAACGAGGTTGTTATTACACATCATGTAATGAGATGTTACAACCATGTATGTGTTGCTGTTTCTCGTTTGCTAAATAAGGAAATCTTCACCTGTAGGATTTATCTTTATCATGTTTTTCCCTATGAACGGATGTAGCGGAGTGAATCTACTTCGAGCCTAAATTGTCGAACGGCCTTGGTTCAATCCCGCCTGTGGATGACAATTTCACTTCGGAATTGTCTCGTTGATCGGGAGTTCCTGCTTGACTTGCAGAACCGATTAGAATCTTCCGTAGCTCAAATGAGAGCTTAATTACAATCAAGATTTCGATCTCATTGGTAACAATATTTTAAGAACTGGGGAGGTTATTCTTGGTAAAAATTCGTAGTAAAGTAAATAAATAAATCAGTTATATACAATAAATAATAAAATAAATTACATAGATTAAATTTTCATTGCTCTCAGTGTAAGAGACAATAAATAACAATAAACTGACAAGACCAACCATGTTTAAAACAACTGTGGTACCGTGATATATAATTGTTTAGAAGTTATTGAATTTATTTTAGGAGGTTGGATACGAATTGCTAATGTGTCAATTTCATCCAGTCAATTTTCCGTGTTAGAAGATTACCTGGAAGAGGATCCAGTAAATTTGGGATATAAGACCAGGGGAGAACCCTTTGCTTTGAACACTGTTGGATTAACTCACCTGTGAGAAAGTATCAAGTTTAAACAATTTCGTATGTTTTGTCACAAGCCGATCACTGGAAGAGCAATCAACATAATGACGAAAAATAATACAAATGGATACCTTCTTGACGTGCACAATAATCGACCGCCATCATGCGACGGATACGTAAGACTTCCAGGCGATAACTCGTACTTAACTAATCATTGTGGATCGTGGAGTTGGGGTATTGACTTTCCATCTATAAAACCTCGATCCTACATATTCCCTGCCTTCGTATACAACAAGTAGCATATATCTCTGGCAACTCGCTCTATACCAAATTTTAAAGAGCGTCATGAATGCGATGATGTGCTGCCTAAAACGTTCTCGGAAAATGGCAATTTTTTGTACGTTGATTTTGCACATAACTAGTAATGGATTTTGGTATAGTAAAGACGTTTGATTTAAAGAATTGGTGTAAGAAGTGTAAGATACGTGTAAAAGTATAATACCAATATCATGTTAGAGAAACAGGAGGTGGATTGACAAAATTAAAGTTGAAATTAAGATATAACCGCGTTGTTACGAATATACAGAAGCAGCCAGCCGAGCTGTTTTTTTTTTCTATAATCAAGAAATTTACAATTTAATAGACACAAAACAACTACAAATACAAGACAACCCAGGATTGATAGGTAACCGAGCTAAAAGACTCCTAAAAGACAAAGTTCTGAGTTCAACTCGGCTACCTTCACACATACACAAAAATAAGTAAAGAAATATAATCAAAAAAAAAAAAAAAAAAAAAAAGATGGGAGGTCTCAGAAGAGTGACAAAAAGTAAGCTAGAGGTGATTTGCAAATCTACCACTGGTCAGCAGAAATGTAATCGTAGAATTTAAAACGTTTGTGTTAATTTCACTGTCGTATTTTGAGTCACCGTATAAAAGTAGTATTTCAAGTCGATAAATATGTAGTGGTAGGATTCATTTATATGATTTAGATAGGTAGTTCACTTGCCGATATCACTATAGTGCCTTGCGAGTGTGCTACCCTATATATATTTGTTTTTTGTGAGTAAATGTCAAACATTGTACTTGTGTGGTGACATGTTTTAAATGAAATATAGAAGAAAAAAAACAAGAAACCGGACAACATAGCAAAAAATGGACGGTAGATTCAGAGCCTTGACCGCAGCTACGAAGTGGATTATGAGTATTTTGAAAATTATGATTATATTTGTGTTGTCCCAAGTTGCTTAATATCCAACCAGTAAGCGAGTTAAATACTTAACACCATAAATATCATTCGCATGCAAAACGGAAAACCATACTGGACGAATAAAAATCAATAGGGAATTTTTAAACCTTGATACTGAAGGGGAAGTTTTGATTTTAGGGTCAAGTTTGTTCCATTTCCGAGTACAATAAGCAAAAAATGTATCACAAAATAATTTAGTATTGGCGGAAATAACTGTATTAGTCCTTTGTCGGGCGGCAAAATTATGAGGAATTAATTTAGGCAGATAGGTTATTTTTAATTTTATAAGAAAGGGTAAGCTTTCTGAATATTCTTCTATCACTAAGGTATTCAAGGTCAAGCTCTTAGTAAAGTTTATTCATAGAGCCACCTTTTATAGCACCAGTAATAGCAAGGTAAGCATTGTATTGTATTGTTTGAATTTTAGAACTAAAAAAGGTATTATTGGGTTTATCATACATTACGTCACCATAGTCCAGATATGGACGAACATATAATTTATAAATATTTAGAAGTGTCCTCTTGGCACATTCTGAGAAAATCTGCGTATGATACCAATACCTTTGTTTACTTTAGAAACTTTTTCTTTATGTGATAATTAAAGTTCAATCCCTTATCAAGGAGCATTCCTAGATGTTTTTGGGAACTAGCAGATTTTACTGGAATATTATTGAATGTAATAATTGGATGAAGTGGAGGATTCTTTCTTGTAGACAAAATAACCTCTGTGGCTTGCTTATTAGGGTCTGTGGCTTGCTTATTAGGGTCCGGTCTAAAATATATTTTCCTCTGATATACCCAGATCTTTTGATAGTTCATCATAGGATTTATTTGGATTGTGAACCATCAATAGTAAACGAGTATCATCAGCTAATCTGTTCTAAGAAAACATGTGTTCTTAGTGACAGGAAGTACGGTCTTGAATTAAATGAAAAGAACAACTTAGTCTTCCTTAGAACACCTCTTTTTCCCAGAAAGCATACTATTTCTCTTAGATCACCTCTTTTCCCCAGCAAGAGTGGTTAGTTTTCTTAGAACACATCTCTTTAGAACAGTTTATTTTTCCAGGAGGTCAGAAAATTAATAGCTCACTTTGCCAGGAAAAATATTTTTTTCTTTCTTAGAACAGCTCAATTTTCCAGGAAAGGATAACATGGAATTAAAAACAGTTTCTTTCGCCAGGAAAGGGAATCTGGTCTTTAGAACAGCTTATTTTTCCAGGAAAGCCAAATTTATCATTTCCCTAGAACAGTCCATTTGCCAAGGCTGGCACACCTCCAGAACACCTATTTCCTAAAACACCTCTGTTGGCTGCTTTCAAATATATGAGCATGTTAGTTTTGTTATAAATTTATCTACTAGAAATGTACCAGTTTTTACCCTGGAACCACGTGAAGAAAAAGTGGAAAAGAAAGGGTCGAAGCTTAAACCTGAAAAACTCTTAGAGGTTGTAGCATCAGTTATGTTGCATATAAATTTAAAAAAACTCTTAGAGGTCGTAGCATCAGTTATGTTGTAGCATCAGTTATGTCATAGCATCAGTTATGTTGCATATAAATTTAAAAAAACTTGTTATTATGAGAAGGTACAAACATGGTACAAATCTTAAAACATTTATTTGTTGAAAATTAGTATCTACGGTAAATAGAATGGTTGTTTGTGCTATAGTCTACATTCAGTCAAAGCCCTCTAAATAATTATGTAATCACCCTAAGCCTCGTGTCTGTGTAAAAATTTTTTAAATGACATCTTAAAACAGTTGTAGTTCTTTCGTAGTCGTAGTCTTGAACATAGAAACCAGTTTTGACGGAGAAACCGATTTTGAAATCCGTTTTTTATAAAAATCAAATGAAATCTTTGAGTGACCTCACAAAAATGGAGCTGTGGCACAGTGGTGAGCGAGTTGAACTTGCAATCCAAGGGTTGCGGGTCCGGCTCCCATTCACGCCACAGTGCGAAGGATGCGACCTCTTAGCAAGAACCATAGGTCATGTTTATATGTCTGTGTGCGCCACAAGCGATGCCTATAATGCGATATGTGAATGTGCTCCTGTGGTGTAGTGTTGTGTTATGTGTGGTTGTATAGCTCTCTGAGTTGAAAGCTTATTAAAAAAAAGAAAGAATAAAGTAACAATTTTCACATTATGAGAATTATATTTTAAAACAAAGAAATAAAGTTACCATAGAAATTCAATCGCGAAACAAAAACTCGACATTATCACTCGCCGAAACACCAGTTACTCGCCGTGTTAATTCATGTCAACAATAACAAAATACAATAGTAACAAACACACTTTCAGCATAAAAAAGAAGAAGATCGATAACTAAAATCACGGAAAGCAGAAATGTATAATGAAAAAAAGGTGTGCATCTCACCAAGTGTCAACGGTATAAAAGGGTTTGCATCTCACCAAGTGTCAACGGTATACTGGACTGAACCTTTTTGAAAAAATACCTGATTTGCGGAGTGGAGAATATACGACGATGTCAGTGAAGAGAGTGGTTGATAATTATATTTTAATGGAAATACCCCCAATCTTGGTCATTAATTATTGGACTTTCGCGTTTTATGCTGATTTGTGTGTTAGCAGCACCGTTCATTGCACGTTACACGATATTGGATCTATGTGTTAGTGGGAAACCTTGTAGAGGATCGCATGTGTCACTGAGATCTATTGAAAAACATCCGAAATTGTCCTTATTTCACTGATCTACACATTTTATGACGTCACAAAGGCCTTAAATGGACCAATTAGGAGGATGAGACCACTTCCCTTGTCCAACCGTGCTGCATTTCTTTCTCTAGTTATATTGATGAACACTCTCGCAGCACTTGTGGAATTCGATTTTTAATTTTTGTCCCTTTGTCTGGAGATAATATGCCTAAGATTGCCAAAGTCTTGTCTTATCTTACTCAAAGTCTTGTCTTATCTTACTCAAAGTCTTGTCTTATCTTACTCAAAGTCTTGTCTTATCTTACTCAAAGTCTTGT
>JANTOQ010236587.1:0-11952 GCA_027564595.1 Bythotiara depressa | reverse complement strand
AAAACACTTAAAAGAGTCCCAGGAAAGATTTTTACGAACAGTTATCTCCGAAAGTCTATATGATTTCACTATATTCCCTGAACTACCCTTTATGCAGTTTTTCATGAACTTTCAAATAGTGTATTTCGTTGAGAAGCATTCACATATTACGTAATCAAGGATCAAGGAGGGGTGGGGGGAGGGTTCTTCAAATGATGACAGATGATTGTCGGGGAGGGAAGGGGGAGGGGGGATCAAGTCTAATGATGACATAATCAAAACCAAAAAAATGCATTTTTTGTATTATTTTTTTCAATGTCTTTTCACTGTTAACAGGTCATTGAAGCACACATCCTTTTAAAAAAGAAAGTGTGCTTTAATGTGTGCATTAGCTATCCATTTTATAGCCATCCTATAAAGTAATATAAAAAGTGATGAAACAGAAGACCTAAACTGAATTATAGTGAATCTATTGCATCTATTCTGTTTCTATGTTTATTTTTTGAAAGGCTTGTTTTGAAATTTACATAGAGCTCTCAGTTTTCTGCTTGAAGGTGGATAGGGGGGGATGGTATCTTGATTACGTACGATGGTAGGGGATGTCCAATGATTATGTTTGATTACAAGGGGGAGGGGGGGGGGTCAAAAATGGTTTTTTTTTATTACGTAATATGTGAACGTTCCCTTGTTTGCTACGATTACTTTGAAGTTTCAGGATTTTTAAACGGTAGGACATACAAGGTGAAATTAGGTGGAATTAGACGTACAACAAGCAAGTAAAGGGCCAGTAAAACGTTTTTGTTTGCACAAGCTTTTTAAAACATTGCACAGGAGCACATTCGCATATTGCATTATAGGCATCACTTGTGGCACACACAAACATATAAATATGACCTATGGTTCTTGCGAAGAGGTCATCCTACGCACCATGACGTGAATTGGAGCCGAACCCGTAATCTCTGGATTGCAAGTTCAACTCACTGTTTATCTCAATTTATCTGGATCTTTTGTTGGTATATCTATTTATCTAACCAATAACTGGACGTAGATGACAACAACTCGCTGATTGAAAGTCAGTCAAGTAGCTATATTCTTCCAAGTTCATGTTTTTTCAAAAAACAATTTAAGTTTTTACACTTAATGATTTCTTTTTTGCATCATTACTATTTATAACTTGGTTCACTTTATTGCATGTATAAACAAAACACGCAATATTATCAGTTGATGTATATTTCACACACAGCTGTTATCAGCCATCGTTCTTCAAATATACAGCGCTTCTTCCTACATTTAGGACGTCTTCCCGTAATCAAAGAAGACGTGTGTTTGAAAAGATACTGGTGCGTATTCTAGAGTGCTGGGCACTGTCGAGTGCCAATAAACTAAGGTTAACTCTTTGCTTCCTCTTGGTCCCGGAAATGAATCCAATCAATAGTTGTCCCTTTTTTAATTTGCTCTTTCCAGGTGATTGCTTTTTAGATATGAGATGGAAAATAACGGTTGTACAGTAGCTGATAAGCCCCTGACCCTGAAAATTATAATGGTTTCAAATGAGAAATATACAACAAACTGGGAAGTATATTCAGTCATTAAAGTGTGAAATACCTTATTTGGCCCTTTCTTCGCTGGCCCTAATTTTTCGCCCACCCTAACTTCCCCATATCGAAAATTGAGGATTTCACCAAGAAAGGAAAAACCATAATGGTCGATTTTTTAACGACTTTCTAAACATAAAAGATGCTATTTAAAAGGAAAAAGCAAGAAGTACGGTATACGGCTTCCACTTCGAACATGTATCCTTAATATACTAAAGTCACTGAACACAACACATACAAATACGTAATACACATAGTGTGATGAATGCACAAAAATGTACCACATGTTTTGCAAATATTGTTTAAAAAATTGGCAAGGAAGAAAATCTCTTAAGTCACATTTCTGAGCCAAGTTCTGGTAGTTATTTACCATTTTCCAACAGGTAATTTAGGCTAATAAAGAGACAATCTAGAACTTGGCATCCAACAGAGATGTTATAAGAAAACAGGTGTTCTTAACCGTTATGAAGTACGTTCTTGAATCAAATGAAAAGAAAAATTTAAGTTCTTCCTCAGAGCAGCTCAATTTGCCAGGAAGGAAAACCTGGACCATAAAGCACTCATTTCACCAGGAGAAGGAATTTTGTCTTTAGAACTGCTCATTTTGCCAGGACTGACACACCTCTAGAAAACCTGTTTCTTCGAATACACCCATTGGCTCCTTCATAGTTGTTGGCACAGAGATTTGTTGACAGTTCGACTCCTATTTTTTCTACATTCTAGTTTATCTGTTTGTGTGCGAGACAAACCATACTAGTAATGCAATATGCCGATATGCTTCTTCAGTGTCTGCCTTGTGCTGTGCTGTGCTGTGCTGTGCTGTGAGTGTATATTTGTGTGTTTGCAAAGATTTCACAGATCAAAACTTAGGAGGAAGACAAACCATCAAGTAGTTTTAGAGGTGACAAAGTTGGAGCTACGCCAAGTAGGTTAGAGTGCCTTCTAAGAGATACGTGTAGTATTACTACAAGCCGAAACATATACAGGCCAGCTAAAACCCCTTCACCAACCTGATGAATGTTTATACACAATATTTTGAATTGCTCCCATTTTAATGAACTCCGTGTTATCTGTAGATAACATTCCCATTACGTTAATTAATTTATTTAAGAGATTTAGAAATCTCATTCGTTAATTGTGAAATTATGTTGGCACGTACTCAATACGTGTAAAGAACACGAGGAAGAAGAGTGTAAAGCAATATATTTTTAGTCTTTTTGTTTTTCCACACTACATGACTTATATAGACATAACAATGTGGAAGACCACATTTCTATGTAACTATGATTCAGATATTTCATATAGAAGGTGCTACACAGTGAGTAATTGCTAAAGGAAGCAGCTAGTTTGTGAAAGAATAATCATGAAAGAAATGGAAGGGGAAGAAATGAAAGAAATTCCTTTGTTGGAAGAAAAACCTCAACTCCTACAAAATGGTACCCATGTGGATTTTATTTCCACAAATAATGAAATGGATGTAGACGAACTTCTGGAATATATTGGTCAATTTAGACGAGCCCAGATTATATTGGTTGCACTGTTTTGCCTATTAATTATTCCACCAACATATCAGACATTAATTATGTCATTTGGTGGCAACAGTCCTCCATGGAGATGTTCGTTTGCAAATAACAATGTATCAGAATGCAACAAAACTGGCACGTTCTCCGTAGATGATAGTTTTTATAAAGAACGTTGTCACATGAATAGATCATCATGGGAATACACAAAATCGAAGTCATTTTCTATCGTGACTGAGGTTTGTTTTCGTTTCTAATTATTTAATTTGTCACATCTTTTGTTTGTTTGTGTTTTAATGTTATTTCCGTGTTTGCGCTAATGCAAACTTCATTATTTGTTTAGTCATTCTTGTTTTTGAAGAAGGTTATATTTCTGCCAGTCGATCCATATTTCTTTGAGATCCGCCCTTTTTACATATGGGCATTTACCAGTAAAAACCTGACAATATATTGAAACAAAGTTGAAGTGAATCTATTATACTTTGCTCAGAATCAACGACAAGCGGAACATATGCAATGGTTATGTTATTTCATTTCAGTTTACAGATTGTCTTTTAAAATTTACTCTCTGAAAAATAATCCAATGATAATAAATGGTTGTAATCCTGACACATTTCAGCAACCACAAGTTCCACATTTGGAGTATATGTGACCACATTACATAAGTTAGCCCTGTATTTATAGAAATATGAGGAACGAATACAAAATAACTTGTATGTAAAACTAACAGTTGAGTTTTCTCTGTGTAGGATTGACATTGACTTTATATTAAAACGTGAGGAGATTCATAATGATATGATATGATATATTTTTCATGCCATGGACCTAAATGTCGAGCTACTGCTCGAAATATACTTTTCTCATCATCAGACAGTAAGATTTGGTGAAAAGATTTATATATACGAAAGAAGGATCGAAGTTTAATTAATTCATAAGTAAGTAAGTATTTATTCGCTGTAAAAGTAAACAAAAACAATACTTTATGTCATTAACCAAACAAAAATGTTTTTAAACCAAATATTAAATGTAAAAGTTAAAGAAAGTCAAACACATCACTAAAATCAGCTTGGATAACACAATTTACTGTAAACTGTATATCCAAATGTGGTCCAACATACGTCATCGGGATAGGTGTTGTGGATGTAAAAGTGTCATTAGTGTATACACAACTATTTCTGCGTTAGCTCTAAAACCCGCGGATGATCGAATTATAAAACTTCACACCACAACGGTCAAATATTTTTCGGGCGTAAAAGAGACAATACCACGTATTGTACATTTGTACGCAATATACACGTATGGATTTATAAAAGGAAAAGAGATGCAATGTGGCATAATTTCGGCATCCATTTGATTAGAGCTTTCGCAGACACCCTGCACCCTCAACCAGAGCAGACTGTATACAAATCAGAGCTTATACTGACGCTGGTCAATGCCTGAAGTTGCACGAAGCACTTGTTTCCTGTTGTTGCTTTCTTTGTTGAAGTAGTTAAATTATTGTTTTAAAGTATGGAATACAGAAAGTAAATATAATCATCTGTCAACAACGGCATGTCTCTATTTCTGTAGAAAACAAATACAGCGCGGTCGCTCTCACACCATGATATCAAATGTACGTACACATGTTCTAGTCAACGTACATTTTTGTTAGAAATGCATTCAAACTATTCATCCGGATCTGCTGTTTGGTGATAATGTTTATTGTTTTGGGGAGAGCGTATTTTCCAACCCTTCTCACTTTCGTATGACTCACTTTTATAAAGTAGGTCTTGAAGAAACTCAATCTTTCTTCTCCATTCCTCCACCATTTTAGAATTTGTTTAATTTAGAACTTTAATTTCTGGTCAGTAAAATAATAATTATAAATCAACAAAAATTGTAAAAGAATTATTTGTAGCCAGCAAACCGATCGATTGCATTAATGCACTTGTATTACACGAGCTTTAAAAACAACTGATTTCAGACCGATGTTGACCGCTTAATGTTCAAAAACAGGTGGAAATCTCATTGAGACCCATTGATATAATATTAAAAAATACTGTAACAAACTTAATCAACATATTAACAACGGACTGCCCGTGATTGTTTTATCGATCTAAGAATGTGAAAAAATTAATCCAAACGGTTTTGTGCAGTGAGTTAAGAAAGAACATGGAACACGGTACAGTTGGTTTGTTGTAGATATGATCTATTAACAAATTTAACGAAATATTTTTACAGAGGAATTTGTAATTAGAGTCCTGACCCAAACCGACCTACTCCACACTTTTATTTTCATTTTGTGATACAATTCCACTACAAGAAATCATTGTTCGTATCAACAGTTCTTAGTGTAGATATTCAATTTCATCTTGTACATAATTAACTCCGGAATTAACACGAATTCACAGTGCATGCAAAAACCAAAAACACACGGTCGTTAAAGGGGATATAAACAAAAATAAGAAACTTTTAAGAAAACTTCATTCCATTACATATAATCAAAATTCAATCATCCTAGCGCCATAAAGTATCGACATATTAAAAATATTTAGTGCTACAAACTTTACTGCTTAGTTAGTTCTGCATAACGTCAATAATAACTTACCTGTAATTTTGCAATAAAAACATGGACGATTATAATATAATTGAATAGGAGACCAGCCACAAATTTTTCAGAATAAGTTTCCAAATCAAAGTTTTTTGATTTAGAAACTCATTCTAAAATTTGTGGCGTTCGTTTTCGTACATAATTAATGAGGCATTTATATAGTGTTTGTAATGTTACACACGAGAATTGTTTCGAAATAATAATATTTTGAAAAAATTCTGAATAAATAGCTTCGTGAAACACGGCCTTGTTTTGTTCACTGTGAAGAAGAATTTTGAGCACTTTTATTGTAAATTTTAAGTTTTAAGTCATTGGTAACGTGAAAAAGTTTTACTTCTAAGTTCTTTATATGGGTATTCACTTAAACATCACTTGGGGGGGTGAATTCATTTTGGTTAACACGGCACGTTGTGCCAAATATTTATGACCAGCATTGTAGGTGCCAAATAATTAACACTAGTTAGTCTAGTCTAGAATTTAAAAAAAGAAATCCATAACCAACAACAAAACCATAATGTAGATGTGTTCATACGAAGAAACTTTCAGAAGTCTTCTTTTTCAGTCAGTCTAAGTTCGTTGTGTATACAGTTGTAAGCTCCTTTTTCGTGTTCCTTCAGTAGCCAATCTTTTGTCCAGATACGCTTTTTCCTTCCTTTCTTCCTTTCACTCTGTGCATGCTCCAAGGTTACAACCATAAGAGCCAGTTTGTTATTGTAACTGATATTCGTATTTTAAACGTACACGTGTCGTAAATTCTTCTCTGATTTTAATTTAGAAATGGAATGTAAACAACGTGTGTATAAGTAAAAAATTATTTTCGAAACATTGCAGTGCAGAAGGATTATTTCGATATTATTCTAAATAAATAGCTTCGCGAAACACGGCTTTAACCAATTATATTCAAGGAAACACGGCTTTAACCAATTATAATCAAGGAAACACGGCTTTAACCAATTATAATCAAGGAAACACGGCTTCAGGCAATTATAATCAAGGGGAAAATAACTATATATTATATTTATGTATTATCCGGAATCTGTGTTCGTTAAATCTCTCACATTTTCTTTGGATGAGTGGATAGTATGAAGATACACTAACATTAACGGTAGTTATATAAAATTTATAATTTTGGAATTTCTTTTAGTGGGACTTGGTGTGTGAAAAGAAGGAGTTAGCATACTTGGCAAATTCCGCTATGTTTATGGGATGGGCATTTGGTGCAGTTATACTTGGCTGGGTCTCTGACAGGTAATTTAAAGTCAACTATTCTGGAAAGCAATAACGCGCATGACATAAAGATGAAAATAGTTTCTCAGACGTAATTCATGTTGTAAATAATTTAGGTAAAGGTAGACAAGTGTGCAAGAAGCAAACAATTTTTATTAATATATGTTATTGTCATACCTTTATGACTAGGCTGCTTGAAAACCCTCTAATGAAAATGAGGTAAAATACCTGTTGCAGACTCTACGGTTATCTATACACAGACGAAAACTAGAGCACCAATATTTTTTGCTGTCTATCTGATTTCTATACAACTCAACTTCAAATCCTACATTTCTCTTTACTGATGTTAAACATTTTTTCGTATTAGATACGGCCGGAAGATTGTTCTGTTTCCGTCATTTACAGCTATTGTGCTAGCAGCCTTCGCTAGTGGTTTTGTTGAAACCTTTTGGCTGTTCTTCGTATTGCGTGTATGGATAGGAATATTTCAGGGTGGTGTAGGATTAACATTGTTCATACTTGCATCAGAACTGGTTGGTCCTAAATATCGAAGCTTTGCTTCAACGACTATTTGGTTTGCATTTACATTTGCCTTATGCGTAATGGGGTTACAAGCTTGGTTGATTCCAAAATGGCGTACACTGGAAATAATCACCTCCATCCCGTATATCATTCTTCTGGCAGCTTACAAGTGAGGAGTTTTGCATTTTTAGGTTCCTATCAAGCATTCTACCTTTTAGCAAAGAAAGCGAGAACTGGGTAGAAAGGGGGTGGGAGAGTGGGAAGGGGTATGATGAAAAACGTTTGACTGTGTAATGGTTTAGGAAACTACAAAAGGTATGTACAATACTAGAAAATCGTTTTATTACATCATGTGCAATTCTGGAGACACTGTGTATCAACATACGTCACTTAAGGTAAACTGGAAAAGTTTAAAAGCTTCCTTTTGTATTCGAACTAGATTTATTTTTGTTTGCAGTGCAACTGTTGTGTAAAATATTTTCGTTGTGCTAATAAATTATAAGAGTAGTTGTCGCTTACTTTCATTTTTCTCAGATTTATCCCGGAGTCAGTTAGATGGTTGCGTCTTAACGGCAAGGTAGATCAAGCGACGTTAATTTTACAGAAAGTTGCCAAAACAAATAAGAGGCCTTGGCCAAATGCTGAATTATCGACACCAGTGGAATCAGACAAAGGTACCGCATCAATTAAAGATTTATTCACGTCTTATTCTATAACCATTACGACGCTGGTGCAATGTTTTGCATGGTTAGTATGAGTCTTAGCAACAACGTTGCTTTTGCGACTTTTTTATTTTATTTATTTATTTTTCTACTTATTTATTTATCTTCTTACAGTTTTCCTAAAATGTATCCAAATCATAAAATTCTAGCTGAATTCTGTGCTGAAAAAGATCCAAGTTAACACCATGAATTCTGATGCAACTCATCGCCTTTTCATGTTTCTTATTTGCTTTTTCCAGTTTATTTTTATCATATAATATTTATAGGCATTTGTACTGCAATTCATTATATCATAAAGCCCAAAATATTCATATGAAATATTTTTATACACTTGAGGTGTATAAGTGTACCCCTCTATAATGTTGTCTTACTTAAGGTTTGTCAATGGGATGGTATACTATGGCATATCCCTCGCATCCGACAAGTTGGGCGGTAACATGTACAGAGATTTCATTTTGACAAGCTTAGTGGAAATACCAGCAAATGTATTGGTCATCGTTGGCACCAACAGGTAACGTGGATAAAAAAAGGAAAAAAAGGTCCTAGGAGCATAGTTGTAATGGAGAGGCAAAAGCATAGCCTTCAAGCACATTTCTTTGTATCCTAAAACGATTTGTCATCTATTTTATACCGTAAAGTCGCATTTCTACTCAATGAAAAATTTCCAGGGAAGAAAAGTTAAACGATCGCAATCGGCCAAGACAACTTTTGAAAATTCTCTATTTTACAATTGAAAATATGTAAAACTTTCCATTCATGGAGAAATTCATTGAGTTGAAACACTGCTAAGGTAATAAAAATTATATTCCGTTTCACAAGATCATAATAAAACGGTTTATAGATCCAAATATAAATGCAAAATTTTCCGTCCAAATGCTTTTGAAAGTTTGAAATGAGACAACTTTTGAAACTGGGTAGAGGAGACCAAATAAGCCTGTCTTATCAGCATAAACATACATTTGTATGAAAGTGCTAATCAGGGTAGTGTAGAGCCAGAGCATTTTTAGTTTATGATTACTGATAGCACAAGATAAAAAACTAGTCCCAAAGCACAGTAGACTTCCAAAATCTGATGTCTTTTAGAACAAGTATAAGGGACATAGAAAAGAAAAGAAAAAAGTCTCAAATCACGTAAGACGCAGATAATGTAAGCTGGATTGTTTTCAACAATTTGGTGAAGTATTATATGGAGCATATAGCAATATTCCTTCTTCCGAAATAAATTGATATATATATATATATAATGTTAAACATCTTCTAGTGATGCAACACATCAGATGACAAAGACCAATGCTGTAGTGTGATATGAGTTGAGAGGTACAAACCAGCTACGTTTATCTTTAGATTTGGTCGCAAGAAAACAGTAATCACTAGCATGTTCGTTGGAGGATTAGCGTGCATTGGAGTTGCGTTCCTTCCATCACAATCTTCCAACGCAGGTAATACTTTTATTGTTGTACCTAATTGCATTACCATGCTGATTGAATACAACGCACCTTATTGAAGATTAATAGATTTACGTGATAACCAAAACAAAATGTTTTATCTTGTTCTTTCACTTCGTAACATCTTTCTTTATTTGACAGCATACACGTGGTCTAGAGTTGCATTGGGCATGCTTGGAAAACTAAGCATAACTTTATCATTCAATTCTATATACATCTGGTCTGTGGAATTACACCCAACAGTTGTCAGGTGAGAAAATAGTTTAGCTACTAATACTACTACACTATTAACTCTCTCTTTGTATCGCCTCTATAAGATGAGACTCATACCTGTTTGTGTTGCCTCGCTAAGGTTAGACTCACACCTCGTGTTTTTGCCGCGCACTCGTACCAAATCGATATATGTGTAAATCCATAGTAAAACCATGTTGAAAGTGGTATTAAAATGTGTCTAATAATTATTGCGCTATACACTTCTTATATGTAACGCCATGCACACAACGTGATCACATCGTGACATGACTGGAACGCCTCAGCGAATTATTTTAAGCTGCAAAACAAAAAACAATAGTAAGTCACTAATATAAGTTATAAAATAATTTATGTTGTTTTTAATGTAGATCCCAGGGAATGGGTTTACTATCTGTGGTTAGTCGCTGCGGTGCTGCTAGTGCTCCCTGGGTTGCACAGTGGTTAGGTCATATACACACAAGTTTACCATTTGGTGTGATGGGTGGCTTAACACTGGTTAGCGCAATTGTATTGTTCGCGTTGAAGGAAACACGTGGGATGTCCACAGCAGAAACATTAGATGATGCACTTGGTAAGTGTTAATATGCTTTCCCGTTATCAAGAATCTAATTGAATACTTATGTTTGTAACAGTGTGCTAATCAGATGTTTTACATTATATTTTGTTTTGTTGATTGCAACACAGCCGAACATTGCCACATGTCACATGTCTTATGGAATACCACATATCCCATAACCTATGGAATATATTAACTTTTTTGATCTTCTCCGCATTGCCCAACATGCCTACAGTATCTCTATGATCCCATATGTTGCTTCAGGAATGAACACAGCAATGATTACAATACGATCCAATGAATATTATATAAACAAAAACACTATTAATTTCTTTTTTTCCCCATTTCTTAGAATCCAGTATTGGAAAGGAGGAAACTGAATTACCTGCCATTTGTAGTAACGGAAATGTTGAAGAGAGTTTAAAAGTCGATCCTATACCTGACATAGATGGACAAAACACAAAACTTTAATGTACATTAATATTCAAGAATGAAAGAATCAATAAATTTGTTAGATATAAACATTCACATATCCTTTACTAGCTAATAGTTCAAACCATTTAGCAGCTATATAAATCCCTTTTATTTGTATCAATGAAAATATTTTAGTACATTTTAAAGAATGTTCATATATAATGTATAAGAAAACTTGAATGTATAAATTTCATTTACGTAAATAGGAGAACAGATGAAGTAATTAAGACATCAATAATGGAATAATTAAGGATGCAGAGGAATAGTTAAGATGTAATTGAGAGTGTCATTAAATCACTGATCACCTTATCTCTTTAATATTTGATTTCTCCTTTGAAAAATAAAAATATGTCAAAAGAAGGAAAACGTAAACGGGAAAACTAGTAAATTATTTCTATGATACTTGTAATACAAAAAATTCTAAACACAACATCTACATGGTGTTGCACTATAACGATTATCATGTTATTATTTGATTTGATATTTTCTTGACTTGTTATAAAATGTCCATGAAACTTTGTTTGTGATGTTTACCCCGGAATTCCTCCCCTCGTAACAAGAAATGCAATAAGAAAATGTTACCTTATTATTAACTCAGGTATTTACATCAGGATAGTTGTAATATATCCTCGTTATTAAAATTTAAAGCAGGTAATTATAAATAGGGAAGTTAACAATCACAGATATCTTGAAAATGAGGTTTGCGTATGATTTCCTGGTTAAGGGGAAAATAGTTCTGGAATTCAAGCAGTCTTCACGTGCAATCTCCATCGCATAGCAAAGTATTTCAAAAGAACCCTTCACCACACATGACAAATATTTAAAACACAATCTTTTCTATTTTCAAATTCTATTATTTTACAGATAACATTCCCATAGTTAATTAATTTATCCCATCCCAAAAATTAATTTACGTGAGAGATGTAGAAATTTAATTCCTTGGTTCTGTCATTCTCACTACGTGTAAAGAACACGACGAAGAAGAATGTCAAGCAGTATGTTCTTTGTCTTTTTGTTTATCCACACAACATGACGTATATAGACATAACATGTGGAAGACCACACTTGTA
>JANTOQ010236476.1:0-13598 GCA_027564595.1 Bythotiara depressa | reverse complement strand
ATATTGCAACAGATATCACGTTATAATGAGTATGAGTTTTTGTTTCATTGAGAAATTCTGAAGAAATACAGAGCGAGAAATGTTTCTTGGACTTTCTGACGTCATTCATATTCTCGTTCCAGTCCTAATAAAAAATTCAAGTGGTGAGATTTTTGAACATACTTTCTAAATATTTATCGCTGTATATTTTCGGAATGGGAAATTAACAGGCGAAAAGAAAAGCGAATTTTGGTTTCTTGTTATAGGAGAAAGGTTTTATAAAATTTTGGAAAATGACTTTCCTTCCCCTTTAAGTTGCATATTTTTCTAAATTCGTAAACAAATCGCAAACAGTCATAAACTTCTATTCTAGCCAACTCGCAAGAAACTGGACACTGAAAAAACGAAGAGATCATAAAATCGTTCTAGGCAGCTTGACAGAACTTCTCTTTTAATTTAATCTCTCTTTGAAATTTTAAACATTTTTATAATCTCCTTCGAAGAGTTTCTTCTTCTTTCTAGTTGTAAAACAATAGAACGCACGTACCAGGTTATGTCATGCAATAATTGCACCCAGATACATTTATAGATGTAGAAGTTGTGTACTTTGTTGTAAAAATGTTTTGGTCTGTTACAAAGTTATAAAAGATTTATGTTCTTAAAAAATGTTTCAATTATTTCCTACCTCAACTGCCTTGGTGTTCTTATAAAGTGGATTCTTATAAAAAAGTGTATTTTCTGCATAATGAACAAGTGTAAGGTCCTCTATTATTTGAAAAATTAAAATCGAACTGTTTAATTTGTTGTCCAACGAAAACACCAATTCCTCTTCCATGTCTTGCTTTTTCACAGTCTTTAAATCATCTAGAAGGATGACGAATCTATTTGAAATAAAGTGTTTCAAGCTCATTTATTTTGAATTAATTTTGATGAATGCTCAGTATTTCAGTGTGTTTAAAATAGCAAACGATATATTATCGTCGACCATTACCAGAAAAAGAGAGGTGTTATCAGAAAATATTTTTCTATTAAACTTGAAACTTTTATCGTGCAACATTTATCACCTGATTATTATCACGCAAAGAACAACGGAATGCCGGAAAATCGCGATAAAAGTAACAAGTGGAAATTAAGCCATAGAATGGAGCCTATTAGGAATATCAATAATATAGATAAAATGGTGCCTATATAGATCCTTGTTTCCTAATGTTTTCAAAAAAAGATTTAGGCTTAGAAAAATTCAGATTGTCTGGGGGAAAAAGCATCAAAAATAGTAAAAAATAAGAAACACCTTGAATGAGACGAATTATATCCGCGATGGCTGCATAACACTCTAAAAGCTTTTGCACCAATGAATACTTTTTCCGAGGTTAATTTTGGATACAGCTCTTCTCTCCGAATACCCAACAGCAAGTAATTGTCAGGCACATATTCGCTTTCTCAATATTTTCTGTGGATTAAGTTTTGTTTTATATATGGTAAGACGAATGTGTAAATAAGTTGAATGGATATGAAATTGCTTCTGTTAACAAAACACGAATGTTGTTGGTGGGAGTCAGGAATGAGGAAACATATTTTTTTTTATGGGATAGGGTCAGGGTTAGGGCATATTTCCATTAAAAAAAGAATTGCCGTAACCCTGACCCATTCCAATTTTTATGATTATCATGAATTTTCAAGATTTTAATACTTAATTATTGTCATATATTTTGTTTTAGTGGACATGTTGGAATGCTAGTGTACGCTGATGTAAACCTACTATCAAATCTCTCACTAGCGGCATGTCACATCAGACTTAAAACTACATAAACCGCGCGCGCAAAATTACTCCAACGGAGGTTGGCGTTAAAGATAATTAATTCCAATTACGTGCTTATATTTGTTTAAATTCATTTTACTTAATTTTTTACAGGAAAATTATCCGACAAGTTTTCGCGCAGCCTACCACTGGGAGTGATTTCAGCTGCCTTGCTTGATTTGTACGGCCTTGGGAAAGTAACGTTTCGAAAGAAGGAGAAGAGAATGCTGTTAACTGTCAATAATAATCCAAATTACGACATATTAGTCGATCTCAAAGATAATCAACTAACAGGTATATATAATATATATATAACGTTTTAAGTGCATATATATATATATATATTTAATTTACCTAGTTAATTTCCATAACGCTCCATAGGACGTTGTACTGTATGTAAGTTTTTTTTTTATTATTTTCATTTTTAAGTCTCTAAGAAGGAGGACATTTTTGTGTGACTAATTGCCGTTATTCATCTTTGTGGTTTTATATTAATATTATATATTAATTTAACCTTGGGGATAAAATTCAACATGTGCAGGAGAGATGTTCTATTACCTTGATTATTACATTTTTTCTGTTTAAATTATTGTAAACATTACACATCGCTACGCCATTGAAAAAGACACGTAAAACGCCGAAATATATACGCCAATATGTGTGTTTTATTTTTAAATATACACTACCAGTATATATGTTCCGTAATTTCAAGGAGGACTACCTGTCTTTCCTTTCCAGGAGAGGGTTGACCGAAATCATGATTGTAATTATGGAACTCGTTTTGGCTGCAGAGTTTTCTAAACGGCTGCGCAAGTCAAGCATAAACCTTTGCTCACACATGCAACTCCTACGGTAATCTGTCATGCACATGCCTATTCTAACCATGCTATTTTCCCATAAAAATACTTATATATTTTCACATTTTCTGGATTTAAATTTAGTAAAATGTTGTTACTATTCATTAACGAACCTTTCTAAGCAATGAATTTTCTGTCATAGGCACAGTCTTAGACAAACTTATCTTTATACAACTGCTGAATATTAAGCCACATGTTGCTGAATTAACCGTGGCAGAATTATTACACCGAGCTAACGATACCCATGCCACAAGCATTTCGCTAAATTATCTTATTTCCCGAGAGATACTTGTAAAATCACAGCAAGGATTTATTCACTTGGACAAAAGATATCGAATTAAGAATGACGATCTGCCGAAAAACATCGAGAATAAAATACGTGAAGTAGCTCTAAAAGCATCAACTCCCGATGTATTTGTGTTGAGTTTGCTAACACTGTCGAGAACCACTGACCAATGTTTCACATTCAACAACCCAGTATTAGAGAAACATTTCACAAAGGAAGAATGGCCTATTGCAAAAGAAAACATCAAAACAATAGTTTATTCTCATGGTGCTGTCCTCAAAGGTCCAAAGCTGAGAAGAAAAGATCTTCAAAAGGCAATGATAAAAATGGAAAAGGATCCAATGTTTGAACGGAGGAATAATATTAAATGACTGGTAAAGAAGCTAAAATGACCTTTCCGAATATTGGTGTATTTGTGTTAGGCCAAATACAGCAATACCAAGGGAATTAGATATATTTGTTATCATAAAATGGATCACATTTTTATGCATAATATTTATTGTCACGGCATTCCTATACTGAATTTATTGTGACAATATTCATTATAACTAAAATGTAAATGTTCAAATAAAAAATAGATGATGATCAGGTACAAAGAATGACCTCGATTTTTATAAAATTTATTTCTACAAAAGGTCTTTCAGTCTTATTTTTTCCTTATCTTTATATATTTATATAATATGGCCAGGAATCGTATTCCAAATATTTGTACCAAGATTACAAAATATCATGCAGTTGGTTAATGGCATTTATTCCAAATAATTTTTCTTGTTGACCTTTTCATATTTTAGGCCTACCGCAAAGCAAAACATTTTCAAATTTGTGTCCAAATATAAACTGTGCATTTGAACACCTATGGCTATGAGAAATTTAAGTGTAGACGAGATGAAAAAATTGTAATATATTTTGTGAAAATAATACAAAGTTATATAAACGGTAAAATAAATGTAAAAATAAACGATATACCTATCCTAACGTTTTTGTAATAATAAAAGGGAAGTGCACGTTGTCGAACACAGCTTTGTTGTTGCTGCATCAGTAGATTCAAACTTAAAGCTCTCTTCATGCAAATTTATACAGTTCAATTGAACTTTCGGCATCAACATTCCTATTCGAAATCAAATTTCCTGTGAAGTCATTTCAGAAAGGTCTATTAATCTGAAATCAAGCACCAGTCTCTGGTGACAAAAGTAGCAGCATTCAGATCTTCGACCCAAAAATATATCAAGCGAAAGAAATTTAATGAAAATTGAAGTAAGCGAGTCAAACCTGACTGTTTCTTGTAACAAGCTGATCTGTGGCAGCCATTATTGAAAGTTTGTGCTGACAGTCACGAAAATAAAAAAAATATGTTCTCAATGCGCTCACAATAAAGGCCTGTTTACATGGACACCTGATATAAATTCAAAACGGTTTGAGATCGGTTTCTGTTTACATGGGAATTTCATATCGGGCATATATAAGACAGCTATAAGACAGCCAATCAGAATCAATATGAAAGCCGATCTGATTGAGAGCAGCATTTATGGGCGTGCGTAATCATTTCATATCGTGTTGTGAGATTTCATATCGGTCATATCACCGCTGATATCTCATGTAAACAGGCCGAACTAAGTATATATACATATATACAATTATAGGAATAAACAACGATATTGGCATTAAGAAGTTGAGCATGCAATAAACAAATGCCATGAATATATATATTTTCTTAAAGTTTACTAGATTATCTAACCAACCTAAGCAATAAGCCTGCTTTTGTAGATATCGAGACAATAAAATATTGAATATTATTAATTTGAAAATACCTCCCTATTTAATTACTATTTATAATATCTCATATTTATTTTATATATAGCGATATTAAAAGTAATGAACGAAAAACGTTGAAAAAAATGTTTCGTGATAAAGAAGGCTGCCGACTAGCGGAAAACAAGAATTATGTGTATGTGTAGCGTTGTAGAAGGAACCGATTTAATGAAGTTTATAGATAATAGTTATTATATTATGCCTTAGTGGAAATGGGTACAAAGTCAGGAAAATGCAGGAAATTACAATATTGAACATTTCTTATTTTCAATAAGAATGTCGGTACATACGTTTACAGTCTAAAAGAAAGTATGTTTTGTGGATGTGGAATACTTTTGCTGAATGTATATTATGCATGCAAGGAGACTTTCGATTTTTTGACCGATGATAAAATTATAATTAACTTTCCAGCATACAACAAGAAAAATCTCGAAATTCTAAAAAAGTAAAAAAAAAAGAACTTGTTTTTATGATTAGGTACACTGCTTATTAACACCTTACCTAAAAAAATGTATTTGTTGAAAATTTCAAGTATTTACGATAAGTAGAAAAGATGTTTTGCGGCTATTGTGTGATTTCACCTTCCGCATCTATAATTTGTCAATGAACCTATTGTATACACTCGATCAAAACTCTCTAAATACTTCTGTAATCACAATGAGATTCGTTTTCATGCAATAAAAAAATATTAGAATAGCTGTAATTCTTTTAGAAAAATGGTGTGATTTTAAAACCTGGAACATAAATACCACTTTTGACGGAGGAACAGGTTTTCAAATCCCTCTGATAAAAATCAAACAAAATTTTTGAGTGACGTGGGAAAGGAATATTTAACTTGCTTATAAATGTTGATGTATATAGGCTTGTTTCTTCCTATTTGTAGTCTGGGAAATGACCCAGGTTGCTCTAAAAGGATGCATGCTAATAAGAGGAGTCTAATTTGTTTATATATTGTTGGGACTAATATTGTGATTTCTCTCTCTCTCTCTGTCTCTCTCTGTCTCTCTCTCTCTCTCTCTGTCTCTGTCTCTCTCTCTCTCTCTCTCTCTCTCTCTCTCTCTCTCTCTCTCTCTCTCTCTCTCTCTCTCTCTCTCTCTCTCTCTTTTAGATATTAATTAGATATTTAGAATATGACATAGCTTCCTTTTTCGGTAGTAAGCATGTAATACGAAATTCCAGAACGAGGAATTGTGGGAAATTAAATTAAAATAATTCAAACGTATGTTACCACGCTGTTTCATAGGTGGCATATGATATGTCCTCATATTTCTAAAGATAGTGAAATGGCTGTTTCAAATGTTATCCCGAACGGGTAATACCATATTACCTCGTCCAAGGAAATATGTAGAAATATGAAATTTCTCATATTTCCATGAATTTCTACGTATTTTCTCAGGTGAGCAAATACGTAATTTCGTGCAGTGGTGGAAGGTGTGCCATTTTGTTGAGGAATTTATTCGGCGAATGAATTCAAATAATAAAGCAGTCTGTCTACTGACGTCATCTATATAAGGCTAGTGTAGACTTTTCTTTCTTTTTTAGTTTTGTCTGTTTAGGAGAATCGGGATCCTTGAATGGACCAACAAATACTACAAAGCACAAATCCATAGATGTTTAAGCGCACAGCGATTCTTTTTTTTATTTTTAATTCCTTGTTGTATCCAAAGATACAGGTTTCGCATATAAGTGATGAGGCTAACAATGTAATCTGCCCACATAATGTAGCTCGTAATTATTTCGAGAATTATTCTGATGTTGGGAACTCTGACCATGAATAATAAAATACTTAAAAAGTGGAAATATTTCTGCAATCCCTGGGGTTACAAACAACTTGTAACTTCTGTTTCAGCAGTGGAAAAAAAATCGTCAAGTACTAGTACTGCAAATTCAAATCCATTGTGGCTTCCCTAAACCATTTTTCAGCTCATGTTCCTGGGAACATAGGTGCATATATCCGTAAAGAAAATATTAGTTAAAATAATAATGACATATTTTAACTTTATAGGAATATTCTTTTAACAGATTATTAATCTTTTGATTTTCCTAAGTTTGGTAAATATAATAACTATTCTTATTTGACTTGGATAAAGCAATTCGATTGACTCAGTTATTTTCGAAGTTTGGATGGAGCTTTTTGTCTCCATTGTTTGGCCATAGGGTTGTTATTCTCCGAAAAAGTAATAACATAAAAGGTTTTCTTCGGTTCCACTAAGACATTGGCCAAATAATGTAAAGTATTATAGGAAATTAGAATACAATATAGGAAAGGAATTGTTCTTATTATTTAAACAATAAAACTTTGTGGTAGGTTGGTCATCCAATTGCGAGGACACAGAGACAATGCTAAATATCAACAGTAAATTGAACATGCATCAGGAGAGGTTGGGATATTCATGGAAATATTAAAGTTTAGAATTGAAGCTGGAGATAGGAAACACGAACAAGGGGAATACCACATAACATCCCATGCAAAAAATGAATCTTACGTATCACACACAAACCAAAATGGACGAATAACTGTTTGTGCTAATATTATTTCTGGAAAAATTGTTAATTAAATGAAATATTAGGAGACGAGACATCAGATTGCTCCAGTAAAGGAGAAATGTCTTTAGTTCAATAATTTGTAGATTCAAATCCCAACATCAGAGAGGAGTTAGTTAGTCTGAAAAAAAGGCCTTTCTGGTGAAGCTCTTGCTGAACTAATTCTTACAAAAGTAAAATTAAAGTCTTTTGTATATGTTTTGGTAAGAGCTTAGGTGATTTTTACATGTTATCAATTTTATATTTATATATCATTGTTGTTTTACTATCCATTGTTGGTAGAATACTTTCTATTGTAACATCTAGTCTTAGAGATGCTGACGAGTCCTGATACGCAGAAATAGTCTCTCGATAAGTTTTCTAACTTTCGAGAATAATATCACATACCAATAAAATTTACATACTTCAAGAAGGAAATGGTCTTTACCGGTACCTAAATATCAACATCAATAATGGTTGACATTTGACATTTAGTGATGTAATTCTGTTATTCAGTTGACAAATATACATTGTGAATAGTTTTATACAAAAAGGTATAAAGTATCTAATGTCTTCTTTGTTTGCTTGAATTATATAAATACTTTAAGATGCGTGGTTGTACAGGGATGAAATTCTATTTTTCTGATTTGTGATCCCGTCCTGATTTTTAATTTTATCACACATAAAAATATTTGTCGTACCTCTCAAAAGAAAATGATTTTTTACATATACATAACATATAATTACAAAGTTAATTACCTTTTAAAAATAAATAAAAACAAGATATAAAAAAACATGGACATATACATAGAAAAAAGGACAAAATAAGACAAAATAAAGGAAACGATCTCTACAAGGCACCTGGGTGCTATGTACTGAGACCATTCCCCTGTTTACCACATAAGGAAGTAGCGAATATGAAGTAACATTCTTAAATTACAGGAAATTAAATTTCGGAAGTCAACAACCTAAACAAATCACAATGGAGAATTTGCACAATTGAAGATAATCTTTTTACATAAGTAAAACTTTGCTTCGTCAGCAGCGGCGCTTTTCGTTAGTAACACATGTGAATAACAATAAATTTACGTAGAACAACAGGTCTCTTATAAATCAATTCAAACTTTTACTAAATTTTACTATACCTTATTTACTCAAAGGTCGGATAAAAACGCATATATAGTAAACAACCTATTTCTGTTTCAAAGATGTCTTTATGTTTTATCAACATTAGAAAATCTTTGTTCTTTGATTGATAATGAAAATGATTATTATATGCTGCAAATGCTGCAGCTGACAATTCTTTAACAACCTGCATCAATAATATCAATAATGCTAAGCTGAAAACAACAATTCTGTGTTTTTATCTAACATTAGCGTTTTCATTTGCGAAATAAATATATATAATATAATAAAAGCAGCTCTACGATCAAGAAATATATTTTCATCTCTTCGAACTTAGCCTTTTTAGCTTCCGACTGGAATTGGCTTGGTTTGTTTATTTTCTATACAACTTTACTCATGCGTGCACACACTAAAACAGGCGGACAACCGTATGTTATATCATTGTATAGATAGTAAGGCCAGGCCTGGAAGAAATTATTCTGCGGAAGTGAGCACGGCTTCGAGGGGTGAGGAAGAATTGCTCTATTTATCTACGATGATTCACTTTAAAGTCCAATTTAGAGGGAAAGGGATATAGCAGCAGCACGCAGTTTGTCAAAGGAGATAATACATTGAGAAGACAACGTTGAGAAGCCAACGCTTAAGGAAGTATTCGTTAGTTTCAAGTGACTTAGTCTCCCTTGATCACATTGGGTTTATTGAATCAGATATCACGTTGGATTTATTGAATGAAGGATATTAGTCGGAATGTGTGCTCTCTAAGGTGAAAAGAGCTAGCAGGAGTCTAGTTATTAACGTCAGTCCATTTGGATGATGAAGACTGTAAACAGGTGCTGCAAATTTGAGTAAAGACTTTTTGAATGACGCAGATGAAGGACAGTTTTGAATGCTAGAATCTAGCTGTTCTCAAGCGATGACACTATATGGAAGTAACACGATTATTTATAGAAGCTGTGGAATTGAACGATCTAACAGGTTATGAGATAAAGTCCTAGTTGTGGGTGATAAATTCTCTAAATATATTGGAGTTTTTTTATTGATAATTTAATAAAAACATATTCTACACCACCACCACCTTCTATCTTATATTTTCAAATCAAATCTCGCGGTAAAGTTCTTCACGATTCCTACCAAAAATGGTCTGTGCAAATGCTAACGAATCATTGTATCACTTCTATAATAATAATTAGATACTTTAATCCTTGGGGTTTCTTTATGCAAAATGCCTTGAAGCCTTTTCGTCATTTTTTTATCATCTCTAAAATTAATAGAAATGCAACAAAAGCATTGTTTTTCCTGTTTTTGTAAAACTTTCTAACTTAAGCTTAACGCATAAATGCAACCATTTTTGAGGGCCTTGTACCAGACGACTCCCTAGTGAGAATATAGAGTCCCCTCCAGACTCCCAGATGAAAAGGGTACCTTCGGTATTTTACTTTGTCCATATCTTTGACTAGTGATCATGGTTGTATCCGTTTTATGCTTTCTATTTCTTAGTAACACTATAACTTAAGAAGTATTACATTGGTTATACAGGCAGACGCCTCTTGTTTTCGCATGCTATAAATATCCGTCGAGTTACTCTCATTGCAATGAGAATGAATATTTCGTGGAGCAAATTGAAATTACAGGCAAAAGTAGATCTGATGTGAATTCGCAACAGAAACTTTTTCGTGGAGTAAATTAAAATTACAGGCACATTAGACCTGATGTGAATCCGCACAGAAAATTGTGCAATTTCGTATAAGTTAAAAAGCTGTAGTAAAAGGTTGATATCTGCGCATAAAATCTATATTCTATATGCTACATCGATATATACTGCATCAACCAAAATTATCAAAGACAACATTGACAGTTTTGTCAAATTTATAGATATTAATATCGGTACTAGTATAACGGCAGCCGAATTCCCTGATATGTTAAAAATCGCCCATGTAAAACCAATAGATAAGAAAGACTCTCGCAATGAGAAAGCTAATTATAGGCCTGTTAGTGTTCTCCCATGTCTATCAAAAATATATTAAATAACATTATTTGAACAAAGGTCAATATTTTTTGAAAACGTTTTTTCTAAATACCAGTGTGCTTTCAGGAAAGGTTTCAGCGTTAAACATTCGCCTTGTAACAACAATTGAAACATGGCGTAAACATTTAGATAATGGTGACATACCTGGAGCATTACTTACAGATCTATCTACATTTTCCTGCCTCACGATTTACTAATAGCAAAACTCTACTCCTATGGCTTTGATTTACAAGCATTTCCGCTACTTAACATATAGAAAACAAAGAGTTAAAATTAATAATACATACAATTATTGGGCAAATATTATATATGGAGTGCCGCAGGGATCAATGTTAGGGCCTCTACTTTTTAATATTTACATATGCGATCTTTTTTTATTCACAGAAGATGTAGCTATAGCAAATTATGCCAATGGCAATACTACATATTACTTCGCTGTGATAATATGTCATCAGTAATAGAAAATCGAGAGAACCCAACCGCTAAACTCTTTCAATGGTTTGAAGATAATAATTTAAAATGCAGAAAAATGCCACCTCTTAGTTAGTACAAATTCAACCCAACATATGAGAACAAATGAAACTACTATCGAGAGCAGTAGTGTGGAAACATTACAGGGCATATTAATTGATAATAATAAGCCGCGGTCGGCTTGAAAAATCCAAGCGATCGCTAACGAAATTTTAGACTTAGATTTCAGATAGAATATTAGATCTATTTGTCCACTTTAAATAGAAATTAATTCCACATGGGACTCTATATGCTTACAGGTAGACCGTAGAGTAAGAAAGATTTAGTTTGAACTCAGTCGTAGCTTACAAATAGATGTTTATGCGATAAGTGAATTACAGCTGAAATGTCAACATTCGTATACTTTGTCCTCTTTTTGATTAGTTAGCTAGCTCTAATTGGTTAGATATTACACCTGCACATTGATACTATATGCTTTGGACACAGTCGTGACAAAAACAATACACATGTTTAAGCGAAAAGGGTGTTTCAGCTAAAATGTCAACATTTCCTTATAAATTTTCAAAGTTTCGTCTGCTATACATGTCTCAAAAATAATTTTAAAGTTTGCGAACAAATTTTTTTATACATCCCACTATAAGTAATAACTGCTAGTGTAGCTCTACTAAAATGTTACAGTGGAAAAAAGTCATTATTTAGAAGAACAAAGTAAAAAAACACAAGTAGCTAGCTACTCAATTCAAAAACACTAACTTTGAGGTATATACTTAGCTAGCTTCAAATGCTTCACAAGTGACCTTCTACTCAACTATAACAAAGGCTCTTACAGCATTTACACAAGGTCGTGAAGGTAAAGTTATCTAAGAAAAATCGAAATAAATGGTGTGGAGCTTAGCTAGCATTTTACTTAAAATCCCCGCTATGTTTAAGGTACTTAGCTAGCTCCAAACTATACCAAATTAACTAGGAAGCAAGAGGGAACATTCTACTATGTGTTACAAACAATCTCGTGTTATGAAGAGTAAAGATAGACAGCTATCTACTCCCCGGGCTTAAAAATTGGCGATTGATAGCTGACTAAACGCTTCGAAAATCTTTCTGTTGGTTCCTTTAGGGAGTATGGATCGTTGTTTTCTATTTTTGCTATTTTATCGTTATATCTTTTCTTGCTTCCTGCAGACAACAAACATGTGAAATACTTGCTACGCTGTGGAACCGCTACCAGTCAGAATTTTTAAATATATTTTTAAAATACTGAAAATAAAACTGGTATCCCGCTTAGTGTCAACCGCAAAGCCAGTGCAATAAAAAATGTCCTGACGACCGCCGCCGTGACGGAAGGATAAACTAATAAATCACACAACTCCGTTATGTGTGACTTAATAAGCTTCGCTTTGATCAACATGTTTCACATCTTTATGCTAAGGCTGGTCAAAAACTACACGCGCTCGCAAGAATGTCTTCTTTTGTGAGCAATAAAAACGAAAAAAGATCATGAATGCTTTTATATCTTCACAGTTTGGTTATTGCACATTTGTGTGAATCTTCCACAGTCGGTAACTCAATAATAGCATCAATGGAATGTATGAAAGATCCTGGAGGAACTAAACTAAATAATTAAAATCTGTATAGTGGTATCAGCCCTCTCGCCACCTACTTTAACACATGGATACCTTGATACAAGAGACAACTCTGTCACTATCCATCATAGAAATATTAGGATGCTTCCAACTGAGAATTTCAAAGTAAAAAGTAACATGTCACCTGAAATAATAAACAATGATATTGAGATTTTAGAACGGATACGGTATTCAAACATAGGAATGTTCACACCGTTAGATATGGTACATAAACGATATCATATCTTGCTCCTAAGATATGGAAGGAAGTATCTAATGACTATAAAAACTTAAACGCCCTTCAGGAATTTAAAACTAAAATCAAACATTGTACTCCCGCTCAATGTCCCTGTAGATTATGTAAAGTTTATGTAAGTCAAGTTTGTTTTATTTAATTCATTTGTATTATACACACATTTCTTTGGTTTTTATACGATTTTTTAAATGTTCGTAGCTATTTTATATATATACATGGAAATATATCTTAATAAAGGGTTGCAAAAGTTGAAATATAGATTTAATAAAAATGTGTTTTTATTAATAAATATTTTATACACATTAAAACATTGGCTACAAGTTATATATATATATTGTAAGTTTGTCAACTATAAATAAATAAAAAATAATGAATAAAATAAAAAAATATGTGCTGCGGTATGTTTATGGCGTAATACATACGGGCAAGGCACGCGGCAAGGTTTTAAATATAGTGTGCGGAGTTGTATAGAGGTATGAATTTATTTGAGACAAGTTCATGTGAGAATTTTGTAGCGATCTATCCGTGGTCATGCAAAATAGGTTAACTTGGAAGGGTGTATTGCTTTCATGCGGAACGGGTGAAACCGGAAGCGTGAACGGTGGTGAAACAGAACCGGTGGATCCGTACGTGTGTACCGTGGTCATGTAGAAGGGGAAGAATCGGAATGTTGTATCGCGTGCCTCTATTTTGGTTGTGATGTCATAAAACATATAAAACATACAATTAAAGGTTTCTTTACTTTACAGTATATTGCCCTGGGAAATTAGGTAAATAATTATCGGTGATATGTTTATTTCTATGGTGTTATTTAATGGCAATATAAGGAAAATAGTTTTAAAAACTGAC
>JANTOQ010236475.1:0-23368 GCA_027564595.1 Bythotiara depressa | reverse complement strand
TGTCCCTTTGGTATTCCTTGCCACACTAGTTATGAGGATATTTTAACTAATTTAGTTATAGTATATTTATTAATTAAGTAATTAATTTGTTTTCTATTTATTTATTTACTTGAAAAAAAAAATGTTTGCAAAGAGAGATTAATCTTTCCGACGTTTGTACTAACTCGCCGTGATAATGACATTTTTTACTTCCTATTTTGTAAGAAATTACAACTTTTTGTAAGAAATTACAAAACTGTATCAAAAGATAAACAAACCCGCTTCATGAGATGTAATCAGCTGCAATGTTAATAATTTCTTTGTTTTAAGTTTATTTACCCGTAATAAACTTTAAAATGCTGTTTCTCAGAAACGTTTTTTCATGCTATTCCCTGACTTTGAAGAATGAAAAGGTACAAGGGAAAATCGGGAAACGTTGCTTTCGAAATAGTAAGAATCGTCGATCGTTGCTCTACAAAACAGTGTCTCGTTTTTTCTTTAAATTGTTTTGATCACGAAATATGAATAAATAAAGTGGAGTGAGGCAGTCTTTCAAACATATTTATGTAAGTAATACGTTTTCCTGATTTTCTCGTCACTAACCCAAAAATAACAAAAACTGAGACACTGTTCAGACACTGTTCAGAACATGGACAATTCCGATTACATAATTTTTAACAAGAAAACACGAGACCTTCACTTTTCGAATATTGACAGGCAAAAGACTGTTCAAACATTTATTTCTTCTTTTAAATAAAATATTAATTAATAATATTATGACAGCTGGATAGACCATTCATTTATTAAGCTTTTCAAAAATATATACTTTTATGATCTGAAAATAACTATATGAAAAGATATTAATGATTTTCACCAACCCATGACTAAGTATGGTTAAATTTTAATAAGATGGAGGAGAGTATGGAGACGTAAGTAAGTGATTAATCACAGCTGTATTTTGGTTACCAGGCTTCACTTTCTTTTCGTTAAAGGTGATACACCTAAATGTTCGGTCATGGTTATGTGTATCCTTAATTAATTTATTTTACGAGAGTGGTGACGAAATTGAAATAGAAGTTGTTGGCACCGATGCTGAGGAATTAATTTAAAGCAATGGACATGATATGGAAGTTTCTGATTTTTTGTCTAGCGAAGAATCTTGTGATGAGCGGCCTCCTTAATTTATGTCAAGTGTTTAGACTAGTGATAAAGTAGAATTCTCTTACATCAAACATGGCCTATTTCTAAAATTTCAAGCAAATTTTTTAAGTGAAATTTTTTCGATATATATGGATTGTACTATACATTACACAAGGCATAATCATTGGAAGAAAAAGGTATTGAGAGTCAATTTTTGATCTCTAGATCAAACGTTATCAGAAGAAAACTATTTATCATGTTGTCAAATCATGATATCATTAATAATATTTAATATATTTAATACCTCATATCTCCAGATCTGCCTTTCAGTTTTGTTCATTCTTTCCAATGAACAATATATATTACATATATATAGTAGAACCTCCATAATTCGAACCTCCAAGAGACCTTTCAAGGTGTTCAAATTATGGAGATGTTCGAATTAAGGAAGTTGGTCAAAATTGGACAATTTGCATGTGAGAGGGGAAGGAAAAGGACATTTTTCTTATTTCTAGTTTATCTGGACTCTTCCTAGACAACAATAAAGGTACCCTACTTTATCTACTATATTTATTCTACTTTATCACAATAGTTGCACGTCAGAAACATCATTATCACTTGCATCTCCATCAGAATCATCGCCATGGTTGCGACCAGTGACATCGTCAAGGATATCTCTATTGGTTACTAATTATTAATGTCATGCTACTTTTGCAATCATAGTCGACATGATCGTCTGCGCCAATCTCACAATCAATTTTGTTTCCATACTTCTGTCCCAAATTGAAGAGAAGCTTGCAGGTCTTTGAGCAGATCGATTTCAATTTCACTTTTGTGCTGAAAAGGATCGTCTTCATCGTTAGCAGATCTCTTGGCAGATTATTTTGAGATTGCAGCTTTTTAAAAACAATTTATAAATGTGAGGTCAGGAATAAGGTTCCAGGCTTTGCATAACATGATCATAGAACTTAGGATGGAGATCTTTGGTAACGAATCACCCTTTTGGAGGGAACTCCATACTTTTAAGAGACTTTGATGTTTGAATTCCACTCTCTAACTCTAGCAACACCTCGTACTTAACTTTCAAACTTCTTTCAGAATGTGCCCGTTTTCGTGAGCTATCCATTTTGATTTTGGTAACTCTTTAATCATTTTACAAATTTATATCCGATTGTCATTCGAATGTTAACAAAACACAATTCCAACGTTTACAATAATTTACAGACCATAGTACATGATTAAAAACCGTATTTTCACAAATTAAGAATGAAAAAAACAAAATGCTCATCTAATCTTGTCAGATGCTTCAAGAGGACTGAAAATGCATTCGAATTACGGAGATGTTCAAATTATAGAGGTTGGAATTATGAAGGTTTTTCTGTGAAAATTTCTTGGTGCCTGAAGATTCATTCGAATTACGGGGATGTTCGAATTATGGAGGTTCTACTGTATATACAATTTATTTTGACTTAAAATATTTTGCTGCCAAAAATCATGATATCAGTCATGTGACTTAGTCAAATTTAATGTTCCCAAGGTGAAGACATTGTCTAGAACATATACCCAGCATAAAAAATTAGGTTAGATAATTTGTTAGATTGTTGAGACTGATAACCTGCCCATCTTGTTTGTTTATAATAGTTGCAGCTGTGATTAGACTTTTATCTGTAATTCTGAAAATGCCTTGTATGTGACACTTGCCTGATATACTTAGCAGATAGGAAAACATTAGCAATATTTTCATAGTGTATCTTACACATGTACTTGTTATCTTGGTGACCATGAAAATCTTCATTTCTCTATTTTTTCTCAGTGTCAGATAAAATTCTATATCCAAATCTACTAACATTTGATAGATGCATTAGTTTGGCAAATAAAATTTCACTTACTCTTTTTTGATTTCCAAACATAATAATAACTTACCTTATCCTGAGTTTGCAACTCGTGTGAGTACACGTTTGCACATAGCTGTAAAAAGAAAGATAACAACAAATCATAAATTTAGGAAAAACTCTTACCTGACTTTTTACATACATGCAATGGAAATAAACATTAACATTAGTAAAATAATATATCGTGAAGATATTTAATAACATTACAATATTAGACACAATGATTTTTTCTCCTTTCATCTTTTGCTGATTTGATTCTACAATGGAAAAGCTACATATATCCTCATAGAAGGTCATAAATACTCCCTTGAATCATGAATAATGGGTCAACAGCAAGTAACTACAATCTTTGGCATACTATCTCTCGACAAGGCATTAAAAATTCTAAAATTCTAAAATCATATTCTACAAGTGCTTCAAAATTGTCCATTGATATAACGAGAGTAAATGTTTTTCATGTGCATTTTAGGTACTCAACACAGTCGGACAAGGGGAGGGAAAGGTCTCATTATTCTCCTAATTGGTCTATTTTAGCTCTGTGACATCATAAAATGAGTAGACCAGTGAAATATGGACAATTTTGTATGATTTTCAAGAAAACACACTGGAATGTATGATCCTATCCAGCCAACACCTAACCCCATTCTCCTGCATTGGGCATGTGAAGGGAAAGGTGTCAAAACGTTTAAACTAAAAAACCACCAATACTAACAACAAAGCAAGAGTCTATGTGACTGCAGTAAGTTTTTGGGTAAGAGGTTGATATAAGGTTAATGATATGATTAAGACCTACTTACTCTACACAGAAACTGAGTGCAGCTAACAAACAAAATGAAAATGAAAAGTGTATGTACAATGAATACATTTCCAGTTTATAACATTGTAATGACATTCATCTCATGACTTTGCTCGTCATACAAGTTTATTCTCACTGACTGAAGTCATTTTAAGGGTTGTTTCTTTTTATAAATCCTGTTTCGAGAAAGAAAATATCTGCTTCATTTTGAGGTTTTCCAGTTTTTTCCCACTTATTTTCTTTCCGGCATTGTTTCTATTCTGTTGTTCAAGTAAAGTATTAAAATAATTCTGCAAAAATTTGCACAGTTACTTTGGGTAGTTTTTAAGTTCTGATTATATGGCTCCTGTCTATTTATCATAAGTTAAAATTATAGTTCGATCTTTTAGTATCAATTCTAATTTTTATTACTCTCAATGAAAAACAGTTTACTGAATGGTAATGTACATTTAAAGGTGGAAGTGCTACTTTTAAACATTTGGAGGATTCGCCATCTTTTTTTTTAATTTTCATGTTTCGTGTTTCATGATGATGAGAGAAGTGTCTCTTGAATCATCCAGCAATGTAAGTAGTAAGTAGTAAGCTCATTTTACCATTACTGTTTTTTTTCCCGTGCGGGCAGAGCGAACGTTTTTGCACATGCTCAATTTATTTCTCCAGGTTGTCCACTGTGGAAGTTGAGAATTTTCACTTTCATAGCTCGTGCGCTCTGCCCACGTGGGCAAAAATGCAGTAATGGAAATCGGCCTTTAGGTGATGTATACATCACTATTAATCATTTCCACACACACACAAGCATTATCCTCTACATAATGTGCCATGAATAAAAACTCATACCCACACATTCTTTACAAATACGTTTTTGTTAATTAATTTCCCCCAAAAAAACGATTTAATGTACAGTATGCCATAACTTGATATAAAAAAAGAGAGAATATGTTCTCATGATTAGGAGTTACCGTTACCACATGTATAATTTTAATAAAGCATTTGAAATTCAGTTTAGGAATACAAAATTTCCTCAAACAAGAGACTCCCTCAAATAATAGACCCCCCTTAGAAAAATAGTGCATACCTAATAATAGACACCTACCACACCAGTATAAACCTGCTTTAGAGAGAAATCCATTTCTTGATACAAAACCCTACCGTGGACTCTATCTACGTGTTAAACAAACAAAAGACTGATTCTATTAAAGTAGTCTATATTTTAAATTTTATAATGCAAATGATGTTTATCTTTGTTCAGTGGACAAAAGCGACAGCGAGACTGAGATCAAAATTGACAAGTTGTAATTTTATGTATGTCTTTAGTATTGTAAAGAAAATATGACTTGTCAAAAAAAAATCTTTATTAAACCCCAATTCTAGAAATAAGAGTATAAAAATAAGCCCCGTTTTGACTGTTTTCAAGAAATTGTAGACCGGTCTCCTATTTGAGGAAATATGGTAAATAAGTTTTAGACAACCAGAAATTCCTGTTGCTAGCAATATTTATTATACTTCATCAGGATTGTACCTAACAAATTATTAGCATGCCCCTTTGCAACATACCCATAATGAAAGATGACTTACAGTGAGGGTACGTGCATTAGCACCTATTGTTTTATGAGCATTCCTTGCAACATTCATTGCTTCTTTCAGTTTACCAGTAGAGATATGACATTCTACCAAACCTAAAATATCAGCAGCTTACCCATAAAATTTTGCTTACTTTAAAAATATTACATACAGTTTCGAAGTAAAATTGAGCAGTTCTGATGCTAAAAATATAATAAGGTACCGACTATAGTTGAGAGATGGTGCAGAGTACTTTTTATTATTTATTATTTATTATTACTTTTATTATTTACATTTGTAACATATTGATAAACAAATGCATTGTACATAAAAATATTTAAGTAAATCTAGACAACAAAGTTAAATAATGCATTTCATATGTAAGGATCAAATTCAATAACAATCTAAGACATCGTTTTAAGAACTGCCACTCATATAATCAATTGGACATGGCTTACCTTTGTATGGTTCATATTGATTGGGTGCTAGTCTGATAGCCTCTCTGTAATGGATAAGTGCTTCTTGTTGTTTATTCAAGGACTGGAGGAGTGTGGCTGAAGGTAAGAGAAAACATCATAATGACATAT
Source organism: Bythotiara depressa (assembly GCA_027564595.1). Classification (NCBI taxonomy): domain Eukaryota; kingdom Metazoa; phylum Cnidaria; class Hydrozoa; order Anthoathecata; family Bythotiaridae; genus Bythotiara; species Bythotiara depressa. The sequence continues at coordinate 17,414 of JANTOQ010236475.1, read as the reverse complement.
TAACACAATATTGTATAGCATATACAGTAGTATCAGCCTAATGACAATTGGAGAAACAAGACAGGCATTTGTGTTCAGGGTGTTAGTCAGACAGTAAAATGTTATCATGTTTTTATTGAATTGGGAAATTTTCCTAAAAAAATGTTGCCCACGGTTGGGCGACAAAGAAAATTCTAGATCGCCTAAACTAGCCATAAACCGCATTGTTTTTACCTTTTGGGGGAGGCGCTGCGAGTATAAAATGATAGTTAATATGAGTAGTGCTTCTTGTAATTAAATTATTTAAATGTTGTTAACGTAAGAAATCTTTGTTTGTTTTGAAAAATAACAGCAAATCAGTTTAAGGTAAGGAATCTTTGCTCGTAGAATGTTAATTTGCTGCAAAACCATGTTTTAATGTAAGAATTATTCGTTCATATCAAGTAATATCGCAGCAAAGCAGTTTTTTAATGTAAGAAATCATCATTCGTAGCACGTAAAATTGCTGTAAATCCATGTTTTAACACAATAAATCTTCTTGTCACGTATATTCATGGTAAAACTATGTTTTGACGTAAGAATTCTTCATTCCTGTCACATAAATTACCTGTAAAACCATGATTCGTTCGTTCATGTCAATATACGTGATGTTTTATTGCAGACACTATAATTTTCTATATCCTTCAAGAGTTGTCATGAGTGACTTTCTACAGCCATTATATACTAATATAGGGGTTGACAAATGGATTTCACGTGAAGTATGTGGAAGTACACCAGAATTTAACAATGTGTACTTTAAGCATACATAATGTTTCAATGCTGTGTATGGCATGACTGATGTTTTTTGCTACCAACAAAGAGAAAAGTGATAAATAATTGCAGCAAATGTAATTTTCAAATCATTTCCCTTCGTATTTAGCACTAAATAAGTGCCATAAATGTAATTTTCAATGCATTTCCCTTCATATCTTTGTATAAATGAGATGTTTCTCTGAAATAGTTTTTTCTATAATTCATACCGCGTTATACTTGGTGCCAGAAGGCTAGCTAATACCCTGGTGTAGAACATGCAGTTGGAAATATATGCATCACGGAAACTGGATTCTACTTTGTCAAGAAGTTTATTCATGTATGGTATGGGGTTATTCAAAGGAGGACACTAATGTTCTATGAGCAATCATTAACAAGGCTAATTCTTCTTGATGATGTTTTGAAGACTTTTTTGTGATCCTTAAGTTGTAATATTTAAGCTCTCTCGATACCTTTTGAAATGGAAAAAATTATTATTCATTTTATTTTTAACCTAATGATTTAGAAATGCTTTATGGAGACTACAAACATTAATTAACCGGTCAACATGCCTTTACTATACAGTACCTGCTACTGTTTATTTATTCTCTTACTAATTTGCTGTCTCTTGAAATTAAAGGACAGCTATTCGGAAAAGCTGTACCATTAACGATGTTACATATTTAGCTCCAACACATTACAGCATTGTCGTGTGACTTTAAAACTTTCTGACATCAAAGAGTAGTTATGCATTGTGCAAAAAAGGGTGTTCAGAATTTTTTTGTTTTCCTCTCTTTCAAAATGTACAGGTGCTTAAGTGAAGAGTGGTCGTATTCTTAATGTTTCCATGTATTACAATATACAATAACTCTGGAAATAGGACCAAACAAAAAAATTCAGAACACGCGATTTTTCTTCTAGTCAGTGTGGCCACAGAGGATCAGAAGTTAGTGATTTGAAAACAACTTGAAGCAACTTAGAACTCTTTATAGCGTTTAAAATGCATTTAAAAAGGTCGGTTTTCAAAGTGGTTTTTTCCCACCATGATTTAGTATTTCATCAAGTTTTTAAATGGATAATTAAAGGATTACTATTCATATTGTTGACTGCAAAGTTTGGTTTGAAGAAAAAATTAGGAAGTGTAATATTTTTAGCATTTATTCACCTTGTTTAAAAGGTATCGAGAGACCTTAACTAAGGTACTTTGTACATAACAAAATACGGACAGAGAATGTTAGAACATTGACAGACCTGAATACCAAGAGATGGGATATTGACAGATGTGAATACAAGGAGACTAGATATTGATTCAGTTCCTAGTGAGATATTTCAGTTCTGAAAAATATAATTCCTTATCTATAAAGCAAACAACACATATGTACTATTCATTGAAGATGACACAATGGACTATTAAGAAGTTGTGCACTATATAAATGATTCATGCATCATCGTGTCTATTTACTGTAACTAGAATCCAACCAATATTTACTTATTATTATCTACATACCTTTCAGTATAAGAGCTTGTACATTCGTGACATCTAACATGTGAGCCTAAGTAAAAATTTATACAGTGTCACAGTGTTATAGGTGTCATTTTGGACATTTACATAGTTAAATCAACATCACCATTTTTTTTATATAGCTATTTTTTATATTAACAACTGGCTATACAAAACTATCTTATCTAAACATTGGGAATGTTAATCCAACTTGTTAGTTTCTTGCACAATAAGACAATGTTTTTCTTACAATATTATTTCTTAGGTTATGGCACATTCCCAATATCAGAAAAATGGGTGACAGATTGTTGTAGAGTTAAAGTGCAGTTTGAGATGATAGTTTATGGCATTAAAACAAAGTTTCATATGGGTTAGGTTGTTATATGCAACTCTTATATTATTTCATAATAAAATTTGATTGACCTTGGTTTAATAAAATAACTGTGTAAATATTCAATTGATAAACACAAAATAATTATACTGCAATGTAAATAAGCATATTGATAACAGATGCTATAATTCAGTTAGTAAAATACAGTTACTCCATAACATTAGATATTTTAAAGGCTTGCTTCCACTTATGAAAATTTTTCCCTGACAAGAACAATTTCCACCATGTACATGCACTTTATGCATAAAAGAAACAACAGAAAAATAATGTTTTAATTTTTAACTTTTCATTTTTCCAATGTGGAGAACACAGACATTTAAATTACTCCATTATGAAAAATCACCTTTTGAGCGAAGTAAACAGCTCTTGCTTTCTGGTTCATGCAAGAACAATAGTGGGACATTGCAACCCAAGACTCTGTCTTATTTTGGTTAACTTCAGTTAACTCCCTTGCCAATCTAAGATTCATAAAAGATATGTTAAACATTCTTTGCATCTATCTATAGATTATAAAATCACAGAATAGCAATTAAGTTAAACTGTAAATTGAAAAGCATGTATTGTTATCATATGTAACTAAAAACCTTGCTGATAATATACATAACCTGAAAAAAGTTGTATTCACTTTATTTAAATATATTCTATTTATTTCTAGGATGTTTATACAATCACTTCAAAATTAAAATTTTGTTATTATCGTGAGCCCTGTAGACATTGCATTAAAGGTATATTAAAATAAAGTATATAATATTAAAAGTATTAGTTTGAGAATATAAAATAAAAACAATATTCAAAAAGATATGTGAATTAGTATATAGCGGAAATAATGTTGTAACAAGCAAACTAAAAATCTCTTATAAAAGTCTCTTTTATATCAATTCAAACTATTCTGATAATTCTAAACTATTCAGAGATATGTCTTTATACTTTATAAAGCATTATAAAATCTTTGATATTTGATTGATTATGAAAATGAATATTATATGCTGGAAATGCTTCATCTGACAAACAATTCTTTAACAACCTGCATCAATAGTATCAATAATGTTAAGTAGAAACAAACATTTCTGTGTCTTTTTCAAACTTTAGCCTTTTCCATAGCAAAATAATTCATCCACTAAGCTTTGCAGCTCTACGACCAAGAAAAATATTTTCTTCTCTTTAAATTTATCTTCACCTTCTGACTGGAATCTGCTTGTTATGTTTATTTTCTGTACAACTTTAGTCGTGTGTGTACACCCTAAAACAAGCTAATAACCGTATCTTATTTTCTTTACAGATAGTAAGGCCAGGCCTGGAAGAAATTATTCTGCTGAGGTCAGCACAACTTCGAGAGGGGTGGAAAAATTGCTCTATTTATCTACAATGATTCACTTTAAGTAAATCCATAGGTGTGTTCAGATATTAATTAAGTACATAGGAGTATATAAATATTAAATAGGTTCATAGTGATGTACAAAAATAAAATGAAATAGGTTATTATTTTCCATTAAATATTTTTGTTACTTCCAACAAGATGTTTATATTTTTACTCAACTATGAACAAGATGGAAGATATTAGCATTTGTCAGTCCAGTATTGGAATTCATAATGATATGATATATTTATCATGTCATGGACCTGAATGATTTAAATGTTGGGTAAACGTTTAAATCATTCAAGTCCATGATATGATAAATATATCATATCACTATGAACAAGATGTTTAATGGTAAATGTGCATATTTTTGGTGAGACCCATGGAATATGGCTGACTATCATTCCATCTTTTTCAAAACATCGTTTGAATCATCTCTCATATTACAGTTGACTATACTCATCACAAGCCAGGAAAATATTTTCTTACTGTTTCAACTGACTTTTGCAGCTCTCTTCAGCTAATATCTGTGAAAATATATCCATTCCTTCTGAACAAAGTTTATCTAACAAATGAAGCTAGAAAATAAAATAATAACATACATACACTGTAGCATCAACTACTACGGAAAGAAAAAATGAAAGGAATTTTTTTTACTTACCTCTCACTGCATGTTTAGTATTTTCAAATACCTCACTCATTCCTTTACATTCCTTATAAATGTAGCCAGCTGGCTGAAAGTTGAACAAAATGTCTATATACTAAAACATTGTGTTCCTAATTCCCTGACAAGGAACATATTGATTTTTTTTCTTGCTTAAAAACCAGCATTTAACCACATTTTATCATAGTAATCCTTCTTCATTCTATTCCTCTTAATCAACAGAAATAATCTTTGTTCATTCAATCATTCATTTTACTTCCCATTTCATTTTAAACACATTTCCATTGCATGGAAGAAAAGCATCTCTATCTCTTGTTTATTATTTTCCCTACAACCAAAAATCAATGAAGATAACATTTTGAATATGTCATCAAAGATATGCTATGCTATTAATACATCCTAAGAGACAATGTGAACTTATACTTGATAGTAAAATTGAGTATATCATACAATATCCATTCAATAGATATGTACCTTCTCATAGCAACGTAGAGCATTTTGTTTGTCTCCACACTTGTAGTATGACTCCCCAAGCGTACGCAGCAGACTAGTATTGCCTTTCAAACTCTAAATGAAAAAACAAGATAAATATAGGAGCATTAAATGCACAGTTAGTATATATACTTATTTTTGTCACTCCTCATTTTACAAAGTCATCATTTGTAAGTAAAAAATATTGTTCCAGCTAATCTATGAGGTTACATTAGTAATTTATACTCCAAGACCATGACTAAAAACACATTAATTGACAATTATATCCAAAGTATTAACTCCTTCCTAATACCTGTCTGTCCGTTTGTGAAAAAATGTTTGTAACACCTACTTAATTGCTTGAAAATAGAAACGAAGTCTTCATAGGAAAAGAATGTAGAATAAAAATCTAACACAAGAAGACAAAATCAGTTTATTGTATTACCTGCAGTTCAAGTCCCTTAAATATTTGAATGGCTTCTAAATGAAAATATACTGTAATTAAAATTCATATCTTAATCATGAGTAATGAACAGAGAATCAAACATTAATACATTTAACCAGGTACATGTAACAAATCATGTGTTGGAGTAATAGTGTGAGACGAATATATCAATAAAGGTTCACAATGCTTTGATATCATATTTCTAACATTCTTGAACTATTTTATTAAATTATTTAATATATTGGAACTCTCTTACATAGAGAGTAGTTATAACAGGAGATCTGGTAGGCTATCAATAAAGATATAATGCCTTATTCTCATACATACAACACAATCAAACATAAGTTAATGATAAAGGTGAAGCCAGAATATATATATATATATATATAATATAGGCACTCCTAATAGGGTGCTAAAATAGAGAGAAATAATATTCTGTCCGTAGGAACATCTTGAGCAGGGCATTAATCCAGCCATATAAGGGTTATTCTTATAGGCCAAATCTACTTGTAGCCGAGTAGGCAATGCTCTTTGCCACTTGCTAAAATGTTCCTGTGACAAAATAGCATAATAGAAATAAAATCTGTCAAAATTCTAAAGATTAAGACAAGAGACAAAAACCATTTCACATATACTCTTGTGTCAAGGAGACCAGGCCATCAACTGGCATATGGAGTGAAATACACACCAATGGGAAAAGTAAAAAATACAATTAATTAGGTATACCCATGTAAAGTTACTCATGCCCTTGGAATACACATTACCCCAGACAATGCATCTTTCAATTAGGTTTCTGATAGAGACCATAACCACGGATTGACTCAAACATAATCTACTACCAGAATGGGGTTGATGCTACTAGATAACAAATTACCTTTCACAACATCCCAGACTACCCAAAGGTAGCAGACTTGTCTCTTTCATTTCGGCTGAATATGTCCATTCTACTTAATTATTGTCCATTATGGGCTACTATTTTACAAAAACTAAATGTTACACTACAAGTACACAATACATAAACACACAAATAAAAGATGGCTGAATAGAAAACAATAAAATATAAAGATAAAAGATATAGATAGATAAGAAGCCATCACCTTTATACAAGACTAGACACATAATACACATAAACATACACATGTAAACAACACTTAAAAAAACCCGAAATCATAAGAAACACTAAACTCATTAAGGCCATTTGGAGTAAAAGAGTTTCCTTTGTATTGCCAAAAAGCCTCTTTCTTACGAACTGTATTTTCATCATTGGCCCTGTGGCACAGACTTCACTGAACTGTATTTCTTTTGCAAGACTTTTAATTAGTAAATCGATACCAAAATTTGGTGATCGACCTTCCAACATATATTGATTATTGCACTTCATACATTGTACAAAATAAACTACATTTTCTGAGTTACAGTTCAGTTTTCCATCGCTCCTTATTTCATACATCATTTGCTCTTTTTATCCAAAATTGTAAACAAATATATATGATAAACAATTAAAAGAAAAAGAATCCTTAGCAACACTAACATAGCAAGAGAAACAAAAAATGTAACAACATACTTGTGTGCTTGTTCAGAGCAGAGAATGAATAACCTTTCAAATATTGTGCCAACCTATTATGCAATGTACAATACAATACATCACATCTGCTAGCTCGGCTGAAATGCAAATACAAGGGGTACAGCCATTCCTTCTTTAAAGGGTAACTAATGTTTAAAAATAAGTTTGTTTGTTATAGCTTACAAACCTTTAAAAACCATAAACACATAATATATTTACTTATTTTCGTAAACTACTTCCAAGTTTTACCCACGCTCACCACCATTACACTCCTTTCAGTGCTCGAACCACTGAAGAAGAAGTCTTGGAATTAATTTTGTGATGTCATGCCAGCTCTACCTTTTCAAAAACTTAACATTAGTTTGGATGTTGTTCTTGCGAGTGGAAAAAATACAACCACTGTTTAAATTTTGCACTGTATTTCTGTATTTAATAATGCCTGCATTTTTATATATTATTTTATATATAATTTTCATGTTTATAATTTGGATTATTCAAATTTGTCATCAATTTTGATGACTTTGACTGTCTATACATAGCCTAGTAAACTAATATTCCTTATTTCATCATGTTGTGAATCGAAGTTGTCTAAAGATCAATTTTCAATTTGAAACAATACATATGGTAAAAAGAAAATGATTCTAATTGAACTTAGAGGACAGATATTTTGGTAAACAAAGTAATGCTGAGTGAAAGGGCATTAATTAGTGATAAAGAAATTGAAGTAAATCAGTTTTTAGAAGTTTTTAAAACATAAAATATATTCAATGTTATGAATTTTATTTACACCATCTAGTTTCACGTCTAGTGACACTCACGACAACATTTTTACTTGAATAAAGTTGGCATAATAATACAATTTTCACAAGTACACCAAGTGCATATTTTCTAACCAACTAGATTCTAGTTCTTCATAGCTTGAGGCATTGCTTGAGGAAGAAGACTCACTTCCTAAATAACAATCATCCGTGATTCTGCATTAAAATATTCTTTTCTGGCTCTAATGTGTAGCCGTCAAGAAGATCCATTTTTTCATTATCAGAGGATGATGCCTCAAATATAGATTCTTCTTTTGTGCTTGACATTTTTACTTCACTGCTGAATGTTTAATGTTTTTTAAATAGATAGAGCCAGCGTGACGTCAATATTATACTGTGGTTGTGTAAATAAAAGAGAAAAGGCAGAATAAATGTGAGTGAAAACTTCACATAAACTATTAAAAAATAAAGGTTTTCTATGAAATGCTTTCATACATGTTTTTCAATTATTTTTGTGTAAAAACTAAACTTATTTTTAAACATTAGTTTCCCTTTAACATATTATTTTGTTTTTCTTTCAGTTCTGTAATGCAAGTGTTTGTAAATCTGTGGAATCAAAATTGCAGCCATGTAACCCCTTAAAGGCTGCATTCATTTTGTATAAAATTATTTCATTTTAAATGAAAGTATTTAAAAACTAACAAAAGTACCACACCACGAATTTTGAGATAACAAATGTTTATGTTGTAATCGCTGTTTAAGATAAGTTAATAACTGACGTTTTCTCCATAATTGGTTATTTTCTTAAATATGATGTTAGGATGTTAAGTTGATAGTTACAATATTTTAATATTAAACAGAGTTTCTTTCCTATGTAGGATATCCATAAGCATAAGCACTTGCCTCTTATTAACTCTTTACTAGGATGAAAATCTTTATCTTCATTGCAGCTTCATAACCCCTAAAAGGCTCTTTTAATATTTATTTTTGTGGATAAGAACCACAGGCGTCCTGTATTATATAGCTCCTAATTAAACTAAAGGTCTTCAATAATAATAACAACTTACCACTCTGGAGCAGCATGTAGAACAGTTGTACCTATTCCATTTACTAATGCACTAACTTCCTGAATGGTAGTGCCAAGTAGAAGCAAACAGCAAGCTGCTTCTAAAGCAACTGGTGATGCCCTAAGTAAAAGTAACAGGTAACAAACTAGGTAAAGGTTAAGCACATTGCCTGAAATACAAAGTATCAACCATATAATTATAAAGGAAAAATATGAGGAAGAAAACATAAATTATGAAAGAAAATGTATCACCTTAGGACCTCCTTGTAACATGTAATTGCTGACCTATTAAAATTTAAAATATAATTACTCATACAATTGTAAACAACAGTTAGCACATATTCATTCATCTTTGGTTTGGTTTTCTCTCAAAAGGCATGCCTGAATTTCAAGTAAAATAAGGTACAGTCTTTGTACATTTGTTACAATGAATGAAAAAACAATTAAGGCTTGCTCTCCTTTTTTCTCCCTTGGTGGTAGGTTCCACCTAGAAGCTAGTTTTCATTGTGTCAGGATCAGGTAAACCAGAATTAATTCCGCATAATAAACATTTTTAAGTGAAATATATTGACAGTCACTCTACGTTTATGTACTTCTGAATAACTTCTGCTATTCTTATTGGTGCTGGCCATTAGAAATTACAAGACCTTGAAGTAGAATTAATGAATATGTAGATTTCCCTCAAAGTTTTATGAAAACATGCCATAATTTGTGTTTTTCATTCTCTTATCAGTTTATACATTTTGATGTTATTCATAACAATGTACATAAAAAATGTCTGGAATATCTGTGCCTATTTCATAACTTGCAACAAATCAAAGAAGCAAATAAGAGGAGAGTCTACAGCTTCTATAAGATAAATATACAATATAAACTTGTTCAATTTAGTAACTGAAATCTTGAAAATACATTGCCATCCTGCTTACTTCACTGCAAGTCTCTGATGTTTCATAAATCGATTTACTTCATTCTGTAATTTACACAGATATAGAAACAGTAAAGTCAACAAAAGAGAACAAATATCTGAGAGAAGAAAATTGGCTGGTGCTTTTTTCACCTTTTAGGGATTGCCATTATCCTATCTGCAGTAAAATTTTAATTTTTCTTCAACCTTTCCTTCTTATAACATTAACAATAAATAATCAATGTTTCTTATATGATTCATTTAACCCTTCCTTCCTATTAGCTAACATATTAATACTTTCTTTACTGAAGCTTCTCCAACAAAGATAAACATTATGTATATGTTTTAATTTCTTATTTTTCTTCACATGGAAAGCAAAAATACTCATTTTTCTTGTTAACTGTATATATACTGTTTTCATTTCAACAGATAAGCGAACATGAATTTGTCACACAATCAATGAATATCTGCTGATACATACAAAAATCCAATATCAGGTCTTGAAATTCAACACAAATCCAAAAATCTGACTCGTGGATGACGGAAGTCATGAGTCTAATCAGACTCAGGCTAATCTTGGATATACATAGTTCAGGCTAAAAGTTCATCAGCTACGCTTTAAGTCTACGTCAAATTTTTTTTCTTAAATGATGGATACAAAAATGTGTACGCTAAAAAACAACATCAGAAAACTTGAGGATAGTGCTGTTTAAAGCCTGTGATAGTATACATGAGCTGAACAGCGAGTTGATCCTTCATCAATTCATGCATTTTTTTATATTTTCTGAGAAATTTAAAATAACTGACAGGTATATTAAACATGCAACAGCAACTGGAATTTTTATCAGGTGAATGAACTATTATTTTTTTGAGTAATAAACTACAGCATTGTGAAAATGTTGCTTACCATCGTGTTCATGTAACAATCCACAATGCAATTGTGCCAGTCACGATAGTACGATTTTCTAGCTTAAAAAAGCTGTCATGAGTGACTTTTTACGGCCGTAGTACAATGTTTTTCATAATATTTATCAAATCTATGTGTGGATTATCTACCAATGCAGCTCATCTGTTGCTTATCTAAGATATCCACTGCCCTGAGTACCCAATATAAATTCTCTATACTGGACTTGCAGTGAATTCGTGCAAGCAATCCTTCCAGCTGAATTTCAAGCCCTGAATAGTATGTTTTTACTCAAAATAAAACTGCCTTTTGCCAAATTGTATAACCTTAAATAATGATAGACACCAGGAAAAATTTATTTTACTTTTAATAATATTTAAGCATTAAAAATATGTTTATCTGTATTGAAAGTGTATTTGCGGGCTGTTTTCATTGTTGTCATATACTATGTGAAATTTCCATTCTTGCATGTGTTACAAATATAAAAGCATAGCTGGACCATGGCTACAATTATAGTCTGGATACACTCCCTAACAGAAATCTCATGAGAGACTATAGTCAAACTATGAATTCAATATTTAGAGAATTACTATGTATCCCATATTTAGATACACATGCAAAAGCTTCCCTGGTTCATTTAGAGATAGATAGAAATTTTTTTCTTTATTCAATTAGTTAAGGACACTTGTATCCTTTTATGTTTAGTAAGAAAATTGGAAGATTCTCCTTCTTAGCCATAATTTTAAAAATCCAAATTTATAAGGTTAGTAGATATATAGTTAAACTCTAATTATCAATAAAAAAAATTATTAATTTATTTTTTTATTACCGGAAAAAACGCATGGGAAAAAGGGTGTTTTAAAAAGGCTCTTTAAAATGCTCCAAGTTGCTTCAAGTATTGTTAAATTCATTGGATTGTAAATCATTTTGAACACACATACTATAAAAAAAATTGGGTGTGTGGAATATTTTTGTTTTTTTATATTTCAGGAGTTATTCAATAATTTCCAAGTGGAGAAAAATCACAAAGTGAACCACTCTTCATATTATTGTCTGTATAGACTGAAATAAAAATTCTGCGCACACAATTTTGCATAATAGACATATCTTTGACATCAGAAAGTATTAAAGGGCAAGACAAAGTAGTCGAAAGTTGGAGCTAAATATATGGCTACAACTGATAACAGCTATAAGAGAACCTTATGACTTCTACATGTTAAAGTACCTTTAATTTTTAATCAAATGAGTAAATAAAACAAAGGTGCATAAATGTAATTAATTATTAATAACAAGATTGCTTGTTAGATTAATCTTGTCCTATACCAAAATAGCAGTTATGGAATTGTAAAAAGTCTAGACTTTTTTTACAGCTCATTTTGTATCATTTAGATGTCCAGGCTTTTGAAATGAGGTAACTAAAAATCAACATAAAAATGGATACAAGTGTCCTTAATAAAAAGGTCTATACAGCAGAGAAATATTGCTAACAGATAAATAAGTTTGGAAGAATATAATAACTGAACAACTCCTTTATTTTTTATTTTTTATTGAAATTATTTACTTATTACTTCTCTTCAAATTCTTAATTAGTATTTTACACAACATGACAGCTTGGAAAAATACAAATAATCTTGAGTCTAGCAACAATTGAAGTAGACCAAAAGATGTTACACACCTCTCCATGCCATGTTTTTGGTATAGCTTTCCCAGCATCATGTTGATCTTAGGTGTCCTTTGTTTAGGTGTGATACCTTCCAGCTAGAAAAGCACAAGAAAAACACTGAAAGGAACAAAGGAAGAAAATTACAAGCTGCAAGATCTGGCCACTCCGTTGCATAAAAAAAGTCATAAAATGAAAACATCATAAATTTGGTATCTGTAACTTCAGGCCATGGACATAAAACAGATTGCTTGCAGCCTTTGAACCTGTTATTAATCCTCAATATATTTATCTAGGTTTATCCAACATCCAGAATTGGTTTTCTTGTCACCATTCTATTGTACTGTGGCTGATTGACAGTTCTTGTTCATAAACTGGTGGAAGAACTTGTGATAAGTCATGGCCAAATCTTACAATTAGTGGTTGCGACTTAACAACTAGCGACCCTGACGTTTACCACCAGTTTTAAATCAACTGGCGGCCACCAGTTACAACTTGCAACCACAACTATTACAATGAGTATTGCTGATCAAAATTTGTTAATCTGGTCTTTAAAATGCCAAACAAAACATGTTATAACATGTGACCACCAGTTATACTATTAATTTCAAACATCTGATGGAGCTGAGGCACAGTGGTGAGTGAGTTGAACTTGCAATCCATAGGTTACAACAGGCTCAGCTCTAATTCACTTCACAGTGAGAAGAATGATCTCTTAGCAAGAACCGTAGGTCATGTTTACATGTTTGTGTGCACCGCAAGTGATGCCTATAATGCAATATGCGAAAGTGCTCCTGTGGTGCAATATTGTGTAATGTGCGTGGTTGTAAAGCTCTTTGAGCTGAAAGCTTAGGAAAAAACAAACAGAAAAGAAACATCTGATCTTAATATTGTACATAATTTTATTTTCAAATCAGCAGCTTAACTAGCAACTGCTAGTTACACCATCATATGCTCTGTGTTGTGTATTTAACATCTAGAAGTGTGTAACTAGAGGTCACGAGTTATACTGCCATAACTTTCTAACTAGCAACCACTAGTTACAGAGCCATGGTCACACCTTAGTATCTATCTACCATGACTTATACAACTTATAGCTAGTGGCCATGACTAATATGGTATATACTCATGTATAAGTCAAGATTTTGAGATAAAAAAATAAACTTTTAAAGGGTGCTCGACTTGTACATGGGCTATAACTTTGTACCTTTTTAAATACTTTAATGATTTGCCACAGAGAGAATGTGCAATGCAGGACAATACATAATAGGGTTCCAATTAAGAGTAAATGATTTGGAAATGCCAGTTTTTAAGTCTACGAATCATTTATATCTTGTACTGTATTATAAAAAATAACAAACCACATTATTACAAACACTTTTCATTTCTTCAGTTGACATTATTTTAAGCCTGCTTAAACTAAAATAATTGCATAAATTAAAATCACAAAAATTAAGTTTCACTGATAACAAGGAATTACACAATTAATTTTTGTGTTTGTTAGTAAATTAAGAACACAAAAATTATGCGATAGAATATAATTCTAATGCGTAATTTCTCTACTTGAAAGAAATGCCAATGATCTCTGGTGACCTTTCTAAAATATTTTAGAAATATAAAATAAATGCTTTTGTTTAGATCTAGTCTAGAAATTTCATGATTCCTCTTTGAATCTATCATAGATAGAGGAAAATGAAAGCAAAAACAAGATACAGAGTTTCTTCATCTAAACCTTCTTCCATTTTTACTGTCTTTTTACTCGTACTTTTGAAAATGAAGATTTTTTCTAGTTTTGAAATGAATGCAAAATTGGCATGTTATTGCATAATAGCTGTTGTTTCCTTTCCCAACCTTGCAGATGCCAGTGCACAAATTTTTTTATGAAATTAGAAAAGCTTCATTGATGAAAAACAGGTTTTAGTGCAGAACAGAATCATAATGAATCATAGGAAATGAGTTGAATTAGCATTCGCCAAAATATAATTAATAATAATTAATAATTCATCTGTGATATAAAATACTTCTCTAAAGCTTTTCATCAGTGCAACTAAAATAATAGCATAATTTAAAATCACAAAAATTGAAAGTTTCACTGATGAAAACAAATTATGCGATTATTTTTTGTGTTCGTTTGTAAATTAAGGATACAAAAATTATAAAAGCAGAGTGTGTTCATGTAAATCTTTCATTTATATTATCTTTTTATACTAGTACTTTTGAAAGTAAAGTTTTTTGCACAGTGGGAATATTATTGCATAACAGCTGTTTTTTCCTTTTCCAGATCTCGCAGACACCAGTGCACTAAACTTTTGTGTGATTAGAAAAGTTTCACTGAGGAAAAACAGGCTTAAGAAGGACCAGAAGTTCCTTTTGTGTATACAGGCTGAATGATGTGTATTCTTGTTTTCTCTTTAAATTTTATATCTTTTGAAAGAGACCCAGGAACATTAATTCCATAAATTACATTCTTATAAATAAACAGGTTGTCTAGATATTGAGTACTTGAACCAGAAGTAAATGATATAAAGGGAAAGCTGTTTACATTTTGCAAAATTTCTTTCTTTCTAGAATTTTTCGATTGTGATTTCACAACAACGAAGGAAGGTTTTTTACATCATAAAATGGTTTTACAGCAATTTTACGTGGTGCAATGGAAATGGAAATAAGAACACCAGTAGCCATTAACTTTGTCTGAGTTAGAGTTTGAGTTTATATTTCGCCATTGTAGTAGTCTTACAACTAAAGTATGAATAAATATTATAACAATATCTATCCATATATATATCTATATATAAATTACTGACTGGAGCGAGAAGAAGATAGAAGTCTTATCACCAAGCCCCATTGTCTCATTTCTGTTGCTCGCAAATTAAAACTTCCAAGACATTACCCCTAGAAATCAAGTGTTGCATAGCCTCATCTGAACCCAAAGACAGCGGTTGCATTATCCATGGGCTATATCTTAACACCTTATTATTTAAAGACAGAAGGGGTGGACTTTTACACATGGGTGTATATGCTAATTGCAATAATTCAAATAATTATAATGTCAGTTATAAAATAAGTATGTATAACAAGCGACTGCTACTTGTAAGTCATGGCCAATATTTATAATTCAAACGACTGAGTTTTACCACCAGTTTTAACTAAGAAACAAAACCAGACCAGATATGCCTGTAACTAGTGGCTGTAAAAGTCACGGCCACTATTTATAAAGTCATGGTCACTAGTTACAGGCTGTGGCCATGACTATTACCCACACAGTGATGAACTAGAATCTGATTGCACCAAATCATTCACAGTATTATTGTATATTTTAGTGCAAAGTTAAACCTAGATTTTTATATACACATATAGTAAAACATATTCTGCTTACAATAGCCATAGCATTTCTATATTCATGAATCTTCATGTAACATTGGTAGATTTTATACTTTACTTCAACTTCAGGTGTTAAGCCACCCTACAAAATAGAATCAGAGTCATTATTGGATTTACATTTACTATATAAACTATTATAACATCTGTGTTCTTTATGCCCGAAATTAAAGGTCTTAAATATGACATAATCAGCAACTAAGATCATACCTGCCTTGGAGTAGACTTTGACCTAAGTTTAGCCATTGTTCTCCTTAACTTGAGTGCTTCAGAAAACTGCACCTAAATGCAAATGGATATAAAAAAGAAGCCGCTCAGCTTAAAAGTTGGGAGAAATATGCACATCAAACAGAATCACAGATAAAATATTTTGCACAAATTAAGTGTAATGACTGTGTTGGCTATTCCAAGGGAGTTCTTATTGTGGAGTGCAAGTTTTGTCACATGCAGACCAATTCAAGTGCGAAATATAAAATGTTTAGAAATATTTATAAAATATTTATCTGTGTCTATCGATAAGCACATGCCATCCCTATGTCTATGCGGAAATCAACAACAACCTTTACGAGTTTATATTTTTATAATAACGTAATTAAAACTTAACTTGTTTAAAAGAACATTCTTAAACAAAAGAAGTGAATGGTGGTTGGTTTAAAAAACAATCAACTTTAAAAGCATTATTAATTTTTAATTTTACATATGAAGGTTGCTTTTGTTTATTAATTGGGGAGAACTAAAATAATAGATGGCTAACTTCTTATATAAATGGTGTGTTTGTTGTGATATTCTTACTGCATATTTATCAAATAAATTTTATGTATAATTAGCATTAGTTATTTCCTAATTCTGTTGTATTATTGAGGAATTATAAAAACAGCACTTTGATAGTGGTGGTTAGGAATTATGTCAGTTGTGCTATTACCATAACTTTGATAGCGAGGTGGTTAGGAATTATGTCAGTTGTGCTATTACCATAAAAGCAGTTGTGCTATTACCATATATAAAAAAATACACTCTTTTACAGAACTGGGTTTCTACCAGTTAATAACAATTTGATATTACATATGTACAAAACGGTCAAACATCTTTTTCAAGTATGTATGAAGAGGCATTGCTGCTGATACGACCTCAATGGCACTATGCAAAAATATATTGACATATTGACGTATTCTAATCAGAAAAAAATGTTTTGACATATTGATGTATTGTAACCAGAAAAACTAAAGTTTTTGTCCTGTTCTTGACACGAGAAAATTTAAACTTTTCGCTAGTCAATCACCTACCAAAATTTATAAAAAGTAAGGACACTAGGTTTGTTATATTTGAAGATTTTAAATACTATGAGACACTTGGCATAAGTTTAAGCCAATGATCTGAACAGATATTTTAAAGAAAATTTAAACAAACCACTACAAATTATAATAACAAGCTGTAAAAATGTTTACTGCAGGGCTGGACAAATAGGTGTACGTGCATTCGTACAAACGTCATATCCTTAAAATGTGAGAAGCTCGTACAAATATTTTTAGAGGCAAGTACGAATACGTACGTCAAAATAATTTTTGAATGTTCGCCAACCATAA
>JANTOQ010236364.1:0-13601 GCA_027564595.1 Bythotiara depressa | reverse complement strand
CTTCACCTTGGCTGTCACTTTCTAATGGGTTTGTGAAATGTGTGAGTAAGATGTTTAGTCAGAGAGTTGGTGAGTTAGTGAGTTAGCTAATTCTATGGCAACTGAGTTCTTTTTTTTTTACCTCCAGCACTTAATGCAGGATTTATGGGAATATGCACAGTTCTTCACACAAGAATGACTATATAACTTTATGTTAGCAGGTAACTGGGATTTTACAGTATGTGAATATACAAGTGTTTATTTTATTCATGATTCTTAGTTATTTCTTCTAGTATTAATTTAATTTTATATACACTTTAATACTTATAATAAATGTTTTTATAGTGAATTTTTATATTACGATTTTATGATTGAATGGGTGTATATAGTCAACAGAATGTTTGACTGGTATTTTACAAACGGAATTTTAGGGTGCATAATGTGTGAATATTTTAAAAATAATTTACCGATTTTCCTCAAACAAATGCCGGAGGTTATTCTAAACAACATTATTTGAAATCGTGAATTTGCTTCCGCAAACATTATCTTGGAATTTGTGCACCACAATTTTAATACAGTCCTTTCAACAACACACGCAGGCATTTCCACGCCTATGGTCATCTTCTCAGCACACTTTTCCTATTTTCAACACACTTCTATTCCATGTTTCAGTGCATTTTGAAATTTTATAATGCATCTAACCATATTTATTTCAATACCAAATAAGTTTTGTCCAATGGCCCGCTGTTGCTTTTCAACGCACATTGCTATCTTTCAACACACATCGCCATCTTTCAACGCACATCACTATCTTTCAAAGTACTTTGCCATCTTTCAATGCACATCGCCATCTTTCAACGTTAATCTATCTTGAAACACGCGGTGTTTCGAAACCTCAACGTTTTGAAACATCAGGTGCATCAAAGGTGATATTAACTTTGCAGAAAATCCTGATGCAGCTATATGCATCCTTTTGATGCAGTAAGTGTTTCAAGATGAAACATCGAATGTTTCCAAATAGTGCCAATGCACCCAAATGTTTCAAATTGAAATGTCTACTTCTTTGAGTGTGTATTGATAAATTTTAATAATAATAAATACATAAATAACTACATAACCTTGTCCCACATTCTGTCAGTAATTTCTACCTCCATTTATAATCTAATATTTTACCTTTTGATGCACCTATTATTTATGTGAATTGTTACCCAGGATAGCAATGACCCTGTGATTAAAAGGATAGCAATGATCCTGTGATTAAAGTCCTGCTTGTAATTAAAGCTCCCATTTGAGCAACGGAAGTTTCTAATTGGCTCTGCATGTCAAGTAGGAACTTCCGCTCAATGAGACAACTCCAAAATGAAACTGTTGTCCACAGGTGGTATCGAACCATGGCTGTTCAACAATTTAGGCTCTAAGTAGCTAGATTATAGATGCACTCTACTACACGCAACTTTGAACAATAGAACACAGTTATAATTCCTCACATCAGAAGTTAACACAATTAATTGAAGCAATAATTATTACTTATGAAATCCTGTGATTAATATAAAAATAACTTTATCTTGCCATTGTTTGACAACAATGTTAAAGGTTTAAAGTTTGTACGGTGACAGAAACAATAAAAAATATTCCACAACATACCAATATTTTATATAAGAAGGTTAAAAAAACATTGTCTGCTCTTCTTGTAAAATGTAACATACAAAATTCTTACTTTGTTCTCATTTAATGCCTCCAAATATCTCTCTTCATCTTCTGTTACTTTCACTTTTAAAACATAAACAGGAACTTCATCAGCTAAGGCTGGTGGTCGGAGTAAAATAGGCATGTGGTCTGTCCAGAAAATTGTTCTACCAGATTTTGGATGAATTGAAGTTATTATTTCTTCATCATCATTATAAATGGAGAAATCACAATAACTATTCTTTGTAAAATCAGGTTCACGTAAATATGTGATTATGTTAAAATCATTCTTTGTGTCATTTGTACCTGCAAGAAAGAAAAAATAATGTAATCGTAAAAAAGGGTAAAAATGATGAACATTTTCAGTTTCAAATAAGTATCTGTCCAGAAATAATTACTATGAGAGGCCCCATATCTTTCAAGTCCGATGTCCTAGATTGTTGGAAATGGAATTTATTATTTTGCAGCAAATAATTATTGTCTATGTTGTGGAAAATGGTTTTAATGGTCATGTAAAATCTTGTGTCTTAGCACCATTCAATTCGGAAAGAGGACATTTCTCCTAGGAACCAGATAAAATGTTTCTTTTAGAACAGCTCCAATTAATAAGAGATGGTATGGATATACCATTTATAGAATGGTTCTACTCAAAACAGTCATTTAAATATGAAAGAGTTGATTATTTATATGGAAAATCTCAAAATGATATGTGCAGTAAACATTCTATAATTTGAACAATAAAGGGAAAGGTAGGAGGTGTTCAAGTATATAAGTAAGAAAACTGCTTGAGTTAACCAAAATTCGAATTAAACAGCAGTCAAGTTATCCGAAGTTGGTATTTTAGAACAGCTAAGTCTCCAGGAGAGGGAAGGCAAGGCTAGTCTTAAGATACTTTATCAGGAGGACTTCATAATTTTGCTTGAACAGTTCTCTTTGCTACCACATTTTTTAAAGCATGAAAGCTCACCTATACAGTAACATTTCAAGCATGGAAAATCTTCCTATAGGGATGAAACATCATTTAACAAATTAATAACAAATAAGTTATATCAACATCAGGTTACAATCGAGAATATTTACGTATAAAAGTGGCATAATCTGAATTACGCTTTCTATAATTTTTAAAATAACTTTTAATAACTTCTAACATTTTTTACTTACTATTTTGTGTGTAAAAAATACAAACCATTAGTTAGTCTTTTAAAATTCTTACTGCTATGGATAGTATTTACTATATTTTCTGCATCCTCAAGTTGTTTGTACTACATTTTCCCATATAAATGTAGCAAATTGAATTATCTATGTTCCAGTAATTTTTATAGTGTAGCTTTGTGCGACTTCTTTTTCTTGTAATAATAGCTGATAATTGATCGAGGGCTCTAGAGCATTCGATCTTTAATCTGCCCGTGTTACTGTCTATCAACGAAGTTTTCGATTTTCAGCCTCGTTTCCATGTTCCTATGTCAGCAGAAAGATTCTGTTAAAATTCTGGAACATTCTGGAGCTGGCGCATAAACATACAGCGAGGCGAGCTAGCATTCTTTTCCCTTTCCTTCACCAGATTTGGAAGCGGAGGGTGTTTATATTGAAGTTGTCCACTTGCGCCATCTGTAAAAGGCTAGTGTGGACATTTTTTTTCTTATTTTAGTTTTGCCTACTTAGAGAGGTGGAGCGTTATTGGATTCGTCTCCTTGATTAGGCCTACAAAGCTTGAGAATCTTACAAAGCCTATATATATTTTACTTAAGCAAACAAGCATACCTGAGCGATTATATTATAACGTAAAACCATTGAGCTAGCCATTCTTGAAACAAAGCAGTTTAGCAACATCCTGAGTTAGATTTGAATTCTTTAGCTAGCAATAGTAGTTACTTTTTTGTTGTTGTTTGCACAAAATGTAAATCCGTGTTTAATTTAGCTCGCTATACAATCAGTTGGTGATCAGTCTTTATCTAAAGTAGTAGTATGATAACTTTGGACACATACAGAGCTAGCGTTGGCTGTTTTGCCTCGCAACAAGACAGACCTGCATGGGTAAAAATAACCAAGGTTCTACATAGTTTAGACACCAACCCATATATTATACAGGCCTCTTATTAACTTTTCAAACACTCAGCTTCGTTTTATTTATTGTAATTTTGATCTTAAATCTCGACATAGCTTTTATAAAATTGCTTCAACTAAAAATTGATAGCTATATTTTCCTGATTTAAATGTAACTGTGACCCACTGTATTAGAGAGAGAGAGGAGTGTCCTCCCAAGCTCCCTTGTTAATTTTGTACAAATTGTAGCTAGCTAAACTACCAAAGCTAGCTATACAGTAGTAGCTATAGCTACTACTATATATACTACTATAGCTACATAGATGTAGCATAGCTACAGTATAACACGACGAAACTTTGAAATTTGAGGAAATGTTGACATTTTAGCTGGAAATGTTGACATTTTGAAGGAAACAATATGTGAAGCGTTGACATTTCAGCTGTAATTCACTTATCACATAAACTTTTCTGTTTTTAAGCTACGACTGTGTTCAAACTAAACATTCCTTAGCCTGTGAGTTAGTAATTATGTGTGTCTTATAAAAATATTTAGACCTATTTGAATAGTATTTTGGTCATTTTTTTAGGGAAAAGCTAACTACATACCGCAAACATAGCATTTTTGAAGTAAAAACCTAGCTAACCTCTATCACCATTTATTTCGATTTTTTTTGGCTAGCTATCTTTACCTTCATGACCTTGTGTAAATGTTGTAAGAGCCTTTGTAATAGTGAGTAGAAGGTCCCTCCCAGCTCCCTGGTAAATTTTGAATCATTTAGAGCTAGCTAAGTACCTCAAAGTTATGTTTTTGAACTGCATTACCTTTGTTTTTTTTTACTTTGTTCTTTTAATTATAACTTTTTGCCACTAAATTTTTAGTAGAACTACATTAGCAGTTATTACTTATAGTGTAGATGTAGAAAACATTTTTTTGGCAAACTTTACAATTATTTTTTAGACTTTTATACACAAGGAAACTTTGAAATTTTATAAGGAAATGTTGACATTTTTGCCGAAACACCCATTTCACTTAATCTTGTGTCTTTTTTTGCCGCGACTGTGTCCAAAGCATACTTTTCTATCTTTCGCATATAGTATCAATGTGTATATGTAATTTCTAACCATTTAAAGCTAGCTAACTACTCAACAAAGTTTTTAAAGGAAAAAATATGTGAAAATGTTGACATTTCAGCTATAATTCACTTATTGCATCAAAGTTTCTGTTTTAAGCTACGACTGTGTTCAAACTAAACTTCTCTTAGCCTGTGAGTTAGTAACTATGTGTACATGTCTTTTAAGAATATTTAGAGCGAGCTGACTAGTGTTTTGGTACTGTTTTTTAGGGGAAAGCTAGCTACATACCTCAAACATAGCATTTTTGAAGTAAAAACGTAGCTAAATTCTATCACTATTTATTTTGATGTTTTTTAGCTATCTTTCCCTTCACGACCTTGTGTAAATGTTGTTAGAGCCTTTGTTATATATAAGTGAAGGTCCCTCCCAGCTCCCTGGTAAATGTTTAATCATTTGTAGGTAGCTAAGGACATATAAAGTTAGTGTTTTTGAATTGAGTAGCTAATACGTCAAATGCCGTGATACCTCTAATACCGTGATTTCCACTTGCTCTGGTGACTTCTACTGACTAATTATGGTCCATCTAATGTGCGCATCGAATATATGGCAATTATGTGGGTTTCAAGAAGTGATATGAAACAAGTTCACTTGATTGCGTAAACCCTGATTTCCATTCAGCGGAACCGCCTGAGCATGATTTTCATTGTTCTCGTTCGCGCGACATAAAAAAGTGGAAAAAATTTACTTTTTCCGCTCGACGTTTTGAAACAACCAGTCAGATTTTAAGAAAAATCCGCCCACACGGAAAATTCCGCATTTTCATTATCTCATTGACAACGCGCGATTCCTGCTTATTATCTTGAATGTCCCAACTTTGGCGGTGGATTGTGAATTCTTAATCCGTTTAATATCTTGGTAGTTGACAATGGAACGACTTAAAATATTATATTTTCTTAAAATACCATGTTCAAAGTTTCTAGAAATGAATGTATTTTTTTCACTTTACAGGGATTTTCTGGGCTCAGTGTTAAGTATAATGGTATTTGATGCACATTCACGGTAAATGACGTACTCGGTCACGTAAAATAAACGAAAAATTGTGACGGCTCCGGCGCAAATAAATATTACGAAAATATCACGGCATTTGACGTATATATGCTAGGAATGAAGAAATGAGGAATTTTACAATTGATTTTGAAAAAATAAATTACCATGGCAACCATTAAAATGGTCCAAAAATAGCACTTGCAAAACATTGATTCGTTTACAAAGAACAGTTTAATATTTTTCTCCGAAATATTCACATAAATAGTTCATTGGTCATTCTATGCAATATAATAATAATAATAAACTAGAATAAAGATATTGAGAATTTATTATGGCGGAAAACCAAAATGGCGCATTTTAGGGTTATTTCAACATGGAAATTATGTTCTAAAAAAAGACTTCCAGACTACGTACTTTACCTAATAAATCCTGGCCACAACAAAGAAAAAATAAGTATCAGAAAGACATTTCTAAGCAACTAGAATGGTATTAAGACATATAAGTTCCAAATAAAGCAGTGTAGATTCCAAGAAATACAGCAGCAACCATTTTTTGAGAGGGTTTTCTTGGGGATTTTAAGTAAAAAGCTTGGTTGCTAGAGAATTTTATTTGAGGTGGTGCAGAAAATTGAGAAATTTAGCAACAATTTATGTGCCTATAACAAACATGGTTATTGGGGCCTTATTATGACTTGTAATCTTGGTATCGAAAGGAAAAAACGATGGGTAATTTACTTTTTACTGGCCCTAGACAAAGATGGGCCGTCGATCTTCAAGCGCGCAGCGCTTCTTGTTCTAATTTAGTATGCTCTCTAATTCTAAAAGTTAGTATGTGTTGCAGACGTGTGTACTATTCTTTCCAATAAATATCCTCTAATTTTTTTTGGTAAACAAGCACTTCTTTTGTTTCTAATTTAATACACACTTTCTATGTACAAGGCCAATAAAAACAAGAAGTGCTTTGCACATGAACATTGATGGCTCTACCAAATAGCTGTGAATGTTAACTAACAGGCTAAGAAAAATTTAATTTGAACACAGTCATAGCTTAAAAATAGAAAAGTTTATGTGATACGTGAATTACAACTGAATGTCAACATTTCGCATACTTTTTCCTCTTTTTGAGTAGATAGCTAGCTCTAAATGGTTAGAAATTACACGTGCACATGTGAAAGATGGAAAGGTATTATTAATCAAAAAAAAATATAATTACTTGAGCAATAAAAACACCTATAGTTTTAAGGATTTAGGACTATTAAGCTCATTTATTACTCCTTTTTGACAATTTTTTAAATCTAAATGGACTGTCAAGGAGCCTATCAATGTGAAACCATATTTAATTCTGTTATTTAAACTGCCTTTAGTAGGAAAAATCCAGATGATATAAATATATAGTCCGTTTTTAATATTTTTGTATCATATCATATACAGGGTCTGAAATATTTTTCTTGTTCTTTTACAATTATCATAATGAAACAAAGAATACTAAATATCTATTCCTTGCTTAAAGCGGAGAGGTCAAAGATGCCATTTTTGGGACAGTAAAAAAAACATATCCTTAATGACTAATATTGTAAATATTGCTCTGAATGTGACCAACACCTTTCAAACCAGCATGCTTAAAAATACTGCTCTGAGTGTGACCACTACCTTTGAAACCGTCATGCTATCTCAAATAACACATTAATGATATTGGTCCTCAAAAATTCATTTATTCAGTTAAACATAAATTTTTATAAACATTTCTTCCCTTCCTTTGTAATAAAATTACAGATTTTGCACATATGGTAAAGTTAACCATCACCTGTTAATATTAAAAAATGATGCTTTGCGTGCAAAAGTTACGTTTGCAATGTATTTGTCTTGACAATTATATTTAATCTATTCATTCTACACAAAGACGTGTTTGCAAAATAAATTATCATTAAGATTGAAAAGCTTGTTAATTTTTAAAAGACAGATTTCATGAAATCTATGTCATAATATAAGCATGAATTTCATGTGATCAACTTTTTTCTGTTTCTCCTAAAATAGACTAATCATGTTTCTGTCAAAGCTTTGAGTTGGTGTTTAATGCCATATTGTGTCCATCTTTTATATCCCAAACACAATGAGACAATCATAAGGCTTCAATAGCATAAATGCATTTTTAGATATATCTTCTATAGATTATGATTGGTAGTGTTAATGTTTTTTTAAATTCAAACACCACATGCTTTTCTCATTAGTTTCATTACGGAAATCCATCAAAATGGTTATCAATTTCATTTCTGTCCAATAAGAATATGAAATGAAATAGCAACAGTACTCTGTTTCTGTTTGATATATGTGTTATATCTGATTTAACATTTAATATTTTTATAGATTTTTCCTCTGGAAAGACAGTATCCAGAGCATAGTTTTGTCCATACTACAATTATCTTTTCTTTGTGGGAAGCAGCACTCCTTCTGTGTAATCATGAAAAACTACATTATTTATAACAATAACAAATAAAAATATAAAATTCATTTATTTATTACTTTTAAATTATTTTCATTCACTGTTTCTCATATTTTCATTATGTAATTTTGCTTTCATAAAATTCTATTTAATCGTGAAATAAATTACCTTGATCAATTTGATAGATGTGTTCTTTCTCTCTTCTTCTCCTGTTTCTTCATTGTATGCTGATGTGTTGTCATCTTGCATATAGCTTGTTATTCTTGTTCCATCTAGATATTCAACCACACTACTACCATCTGGCCGTTTAATCGTAATAACACCATCTTCACGTGTTTGGAGTACCTACAAACAGCAATGCACATATAACAATAAGAAATATGGGTTCATCTTCCCACTTAAATTGGTTTATGAATATAAAACATTTTGTCAAAATTCATGAAATAAAATATGGTCATTTTGCATTTCAAACAGTCACCTGATCAGTTTCATAGCAGTTTGCATTTGAAATCAGTAAACTTTCTAAAGATTCTTCACTGCCATCAGCTTTGATAACCTTCTGTTCTCCATTTGAAGTAATCACATTCCAATCTAGTAAGAAATCTTTGTCAGTCTTATCAGGTATAGTTGGCTGTACAGGTTGTGGTGCAGAGATCACTTCCTCGGCAGGTGGCTTTCCTGATTTTGATCTTTTTGATACTGGTCTTGCAGGAACACTAATTAGCCCTTCTTCTGTAGAATTGTTCTGGTGTAATAAAGACACATCAGTATCTGGCTGGTGCACAAATGTCATAGACTGATATACATCACCATTTGGAGAGAGCATTTCAACAGTATTGTTTGATAAATACTAAAGAAAACCATAACAGTATTGACACATTTGAATGTACATGTAGAAACTATAAAATAGAAAATAGAACGAAATAGAAATGAATTTCTGTTAAAAAGTTAAATAGGTGAGGTGTTCTCATCGTTATTTATGAAATAATAACGAGCTAGAATCTTTTAGAAAGAAATGATTGTTTGAATGTTTGAAACAATCAGATTGCATTAATACAAGTGATTGATGGAAACAAACAGATTGCATTAATACGAGTGATTGCTGGGAACAGAATTGATCATTTCAAACTTTGCCCTACAGATGCATGAAAAAAATTGGTAACAATCTTGGAAAAAGCATGAAAACTACAAATATTGCTGATGTTATAAATTAACATAAATTAAAATTTATTAAAATAAAAAGAACATTAATTAAATAATTATGCAAATGAAAACAACTTGAAAGCAGTGTTCTTACAATATACTCAATGATGAATAAAAACATAAATGACTGCTAGAATTGTGCAATTGTGTTGTGACAAACATCTTCAAATATTCAAATGTAAGGTTCCATTCACTCATGAATAAAACATAAAATCATAACAAAATGTATCACAATGCATCAGTATTACTCCAAATTATCTTACAAGAATGATTTGTACTAATCTGGCCCCTAACCACAATGCATTTTTCTTTAAATTATTATAAATATAATACATTTTAATCACATAATTTTAAAACTGCTATAGATTCAGATTTTCATGGTCCAAACTCCGGACCAGTTTACAATTTTTTGAAGCAAACGCAAAAATTTTATGTTTCTATTTAATATTTGATAATAACTCCTGAAAATAATTATTATTCTAAGGAAAGCAACATGCTAACCAAGCCTTGGCAATATACCAGCCAGTTATAGCATAAATGAATTAGCTGTGTCCAGACAGTTCATTAATACTATGCATAACACAGAGGTGCTACTATTATATCACAGAACTGGCCGGACATTAATAAAATGAATGCAGATAACATATAATTAATCAAAACCATGATAATCACCTTGATGACTACCCCTTCATCTGTAATACACCTATACATTTCATTGACAGCTTCTCGACTTTCCAATGTCACTTCACCACTTTCATTCACAATACGTTCCTGTTTCAAAACAAAACTTTTTATGTTTTCACCTATGTCATCAAAAGTACTGATAATTTGATTATGTAAAAAACCAACATGCAACCCATCTGGTGTGGAAATAAATAAATTCTTCATTGCCTCTTTTTCTTTATGCATTTCAATAATCTTTTTGTGTCGTTCTTGCAACTTCTTGGCATTTTCCATTTCTTGTTGTTGCTTCTCAGCTTCTTCTTGTAATTTTGTTTCTTCATCCTTTTTATTTCGTCTTCCCTTTGGACTCTTTGGTGTTGTACTTGATACTGTAGGGACAACTTCAGTAACTTCTTTTGACACTGAAGATAAAATCTTCATAATTGATGTTTGTGATTCATTTTCTGGTGGTGTTAATGAAGAGCTAGTAGCTAATATCATACCATCAGAGAATGTTGTACTTAAACTTGAGTATGAACATAAGGGCTTCGGCCATGTAGGTAGTGGAGGCAGTTCAATTCCTGATTCATCAGCTCCATCATTCATTTCTTGTTTACGTTCTCCTTCAGTTTCTTTTAAAAATTATAGAAGTAAACATCAAAAACATTTAAGCAATATTTTTGAATTATACATACTACAAAGAAACATGGATGACATAATGATTTGTTAATTAATTAATTTATTAGTTAAGTAAGTATGTAAGAGATAGTATAGCCAATAAAATAATGCTTTTTGCTATCTGAAAACATGAATAATACATTTGTTGATAGTACAATTAAGTGGGTTCGAAATTTTAAACTTCTGGACTAACCATATATAACTTTTTTTCTGGACTGTGTTTTTGTAATGTTGAGATTTTTTAATCTCAATTTATGTTTAAATTGCATTGGAATTCACTACTTTCAAGAATGAAAGAAAATGGGTAACATATTTGTAAATCTGCTTTCCCATAACAGTAACATCATTAAAAGCATTCTAAGAAACTGATCATCTGCAACAATGGGACCATTAATGAGAGTATCTTTAAAACACAAAGTTGATGGTGTGGTAAAAAAATAAAATCAACAAGCACAAAGTTATTTTGCTCCATTATATATTACGATGGGGAAAATATGAAAATAACTTCAAATTATTCCCCTATTTAACATCATTGCTTGGGGTGGCACAAAAAATATCAAACAAGTGCAGTAAAATGTTACTAAGACGTTTTAAGATAACAAAACTTAATTTGTCAAAGGGCAGAGTTTGATATCAAATGTGAATTGTCAGTTCAACTACAAACTGAAACTCTTTGGAGATAAATGAATGAGAACAATTATTAAGGTTAACACCAACACCTCTTTTACACCAACATGTTAAGTAGTTACTGAGTATATTCTTGTATCTGGTACAATAACAAAATTTACGCTTTTTAATTTGTATGACATTACAACACATGTAGGTAGTGTTGAAGGACATATATAAAACAGTGATGGACACATTCAGTAGCTAAGACAAGAGCAAGAGCAAAAATGCTCAAAATATGAAACATAAAGGTTGTGCCTGAAAATAATTCCTCCAATAAAGTAGCAAAACATAATATTTATTGTATACTTACCAAATTGTGATGTTCGAATACTTGGAATTGTACTGCCTTGAGTCGTATCACTCACTTTGGAGTTTGTTTTTGCTTCATCCATAATCTCACAGGGATTCACAAAACTCACTGTAAATAAATTTCCATTCCATATGACACTTACATTTACACTAACATTATTTTGAACATAACTGGTTTTTTCGATTTTGACAAGTGACCCATTCTGAGGAAACAGATATGATTGGTCACCAGAAACATGTAACATATGATCTCCTAAGTTATACCCAACAAAAGCATAATCTTTTTCTGTAAGAGTTGGTTTCTCTGCTTCATCTTGAAAGCTCACATTAGATTTTGCTGATCCAGGATGTTTGGCAGAATTAACACGACTTCTCTTAGCAGATGGGGTTCTCCTGGCAGTTTTCAGATCTACAATAGATTTAGGTATATCACAGATTGATGATTTATTTACTGAGTTCATAATGATATGATATATTTATCATGTCATGGACCTGAATGATTTAAACATTGGCCTACATTTCGAGAGATACTTCTCTCATCATCTGGCAGAGTTTGGTGAAAAATCTTGTTTATATACAAATAATTCCGTAGGAAAGTTTTGCATATTTATCACTCATACATCACAAAACATTCCTGTTGGGGTGTGAAGTAATTAAATTTGGATCCTCCTTTATTCATATATAAACGAGATTTTTCGTCAATCTCACTTCCCGATGATGAGAGAAGAATCTCTCGAAATGTAGCCCAAAGTTTAAATCATTCAGTTCCATGTAAATAATATCATATCATTATGAATTCCAATACTGGGCTGACAAATCCCAATATCCTCTGTGTAATTTATTTATTGCTTTAATATTCTTAATTCGATTAACAAATGTCTTACAAGCGAATATAAATAAATAATTCATTGTTTATGTAATAGAGTTGTTCAATCTCAGGAGTACATTCACAAATCTGATTCGCACACCTATGCATAAAAACAATTGACCAGTACTTGACCAGTAATTGACAGTAAAATTTGTCTGTACTCGACACAGTCTTTTCACCAGGAGATTCCTATGTTATATTCTAAAATAATTCTAAAATAAGATAATAAACAAGGAGTCACTTGAGAAATGTTCTATATTATTCACTTTTACCTGATTTCTTCTTCTCTGGTGATTTACTGGCACTTTTCTTTGGACTTGCACTCCGTGATCTACTCTTTGCACCTTTCCTTTTGTCTACTTCTTTTTCTACAATCTTTTCTTCATCAAGTTCTGCTCTAGTCTTCATCCCATGCCTAAACAAAACAAAACCATTAAGGCTATGAGTACACTCAAGTAGGATTGCAAGCTTGTAATAAATATACTGAGCGGTTTTTATGTTGTGCTGGAAAACACAAAGCCAGGTGGTCAAAGGTTTGGACCAAGCTTGTAAATGTTTAGTTTATTAACTTTCAACATTTTGAGTTTCAGTTGCTTATAAAATCTGACAAGTATTTATAATGACTTCCAAATTCAGGGCCTGCATCATCAAATACAAAGCCTTTTCAACACTTGGTAGAATTGCAGGAAATCAATTTTCCATGTAATATAGATCATGTGACCAATTGTCTGCAAAAACCTTCCCAAAAATGGAAGGGGTGCAATTGTGGCACATAATATTGACAAAATAATTGATATTATAACATGCTGTCATTACAAGTAATAATGTTCACAAAGCTGGATCTGGATATATAAAGGTATAATGATCATGTAAATATTTCATCTTCAGTAGTCTGTGGTCTTACTAGTTTTATTATACCTACATGGATACACAAGTGACCGTG
>JANTOQ010236253.1:0-13601 GCA_027564595.1 Bythotiara depressa | reverse complement strand
TATTTCGATTTAGCAACCCAAGCCTCGTTATGATAAAGAGGCTTGGGTTATTGAATATTTTCTAACAGTTGATAGCGGTTCCCTGGATTTACTAAGAGCTCTAAAAAAAATAAGTTTGTTTACTTTTTGACAAGGAATCCGAATCTTCAATCTGTCTGTTTTTCGTTAAAATGTACAGAACTGCTGTTTTGAAAAGATGACGATATTGCGCAATGATTTATGAAAAGAGAATTGAGGTTGGAAATTATTGTTCGAATAGTTTTAAATCTCTATGAAATGTAGAACAGTTATTTAAATCTACTTAATTGTGACCTCAACAAGGAACAAGACGTTCCCAAGGAACAGCTTATTTTTCAAATAGCCGGGAATATTACTTAGTTTCCATGGCATTGACATATTAACGATGTTTGGCAAAAAATTCGTATTGCAATCGGTTTTCCATGAATGCCGGATAGGCAATTTTGTGACGTCAAGTGAAATTAGCTTTTTAAATGACAACTTTCCCTGAGTAAACGAGGTAACTATAACCTTGTGGTTGTACATGTCAAGCTACAACTTGGCACGTACACCTTCCCACGCAGAACTGCAGTGCAGTCACCTGTAAACTCCGTGTTGGAGTACATATTCACACAGATAACATATCGAGTTTACCATGTTGTGTTTTCTTTCATTTTCTTGCAAGAAGGTCTAATTACAAGTGTACGTGTCGCGTTGATAAACTGACATCACGTATTGCAACCAATAAGTTTATATAAATTTTAATTGGTAGATGAGCCAACTAAATGAACACCGCCGACAGTTAATTATAAACAAAAGAATAATAGAAGAATAACGTATGACAACTTTAATTGATTTATTGAGTTAATCTTTCGTATAAAAAGCCTTGCTAACTTGTTAATATTAATTCATATTTATCTCTCTACACGTTATGGTGGACATCCCTCCGTTAACAGTTGTATATGCTGGTCTCGGTATCATTGCAGTTTTGTTGTGGAAGTTCCTTGGAAGAAAACCTTCCCTACTTCCACCAGGACCAATCGGATTGCCTATCATTGGTAAGGATTTATATAGAAATAGTTTGAGAGAGGGAGAGAATTTCATATTACGGAGTGTATATTTAACGTAGAATTAAGAAGTTTTAGAAATAATTCAATGTAAATATTCTATGAATTTATTGGAAACAAAATTGAATAAATTATTTTACAACAGTACTATCCGTTTCTTCGCACTTGTAGTTTGGTTTCGCAATCGTACACCAACTGACCACCAATAATGAGACAATAACACGCATCTTAGCAGTCACTCTTGCATCAAATATAAAACAAAAGTGCATCTGTTTGTAACAAAAAATGAAATACCTAGCATTTGTATTTTGCAAATTATAAGACATGTTCGAATTAAGGCGTGGCTAAAATAACGATTCAAACTACGATTATTGAATGTATATAATATTTATGAATAGAAAATTCCCGAAATTTAAAAACAACAACCATTTTATTGATTTTTCTGAGAAATAAGAGCAGAGTCGAATTTATCGTATGAATGACTATGTAAAATTATATATATATAAATAAGACTGTACGGAAAAAAGTGTTTTTCTTTATGTAACCCCATGATATTCACAGTCAAAATTTATTTAATTTTAATCTGTCAAGTCCCGCCTTGTTTTCGTGAAAATTCTGTTTTGACGAATACAAGCAAATATAGTTTCGTATAATACAGTTTTTTACACTTTTATGAAAATACTTTTTAGGTCATCTACACTTGATCGGTTCGAGATCGTTACATATCGTACTCATTGAATTTGCGAAAACGTATGGAAATATTTTTATGCTAAAATTAGGTTCAAGACCCGTTGTAGTGTTAAGTGGACGTGATGTTATCCAAGAAGCTTTTGTAAAGAATGCAAAATCATTTGCTGGAAGACCAGATTTACCAACATTTAGACGAACAAGGAATGGTCAGTGTGGTTTGTCGCTTTGTGATTACAGCGATGAATATGAAATGAATCGCAGGGAGACTATAAGAGCTGTCCACAATATGGTAAGTGACAAAGAAACGCTAGATAACCTCTTAAGCATAGAAGCTGGAAAAATGATGAAACTACTGGATAATTATGCTTCAAAGAAAAAAGTATTCTACCCTTTAACAGAGTTTCGGAAAGTGGTACCCAGTGCCTTTTTATCATTAATGTTTGGAATACAATTTGATTATGAAGATCCTACGTTTGTTGCTATTGTCGATAGGTATGCAAGATGGTTCCAAGTAGCAGAATCCGATAATCCAGCAGATTTTTTCACATTTTTAGAACGTTTTCCAAATAAGAGATTGGATATTATAGAAGAGTGTGTCAAAGGATTTGAGAAGTTTTCGTTACAAATGATTAACGAATGCTTGAAAACTCCAAGTGATCAAAATGTTTTATTTCAATCCTACTATAAAAATATCACCAACTCAAATAAAGGACAACTTTCTGAAGCTGAAAAATTAAGTTTAGCAAAAATCATATCTGATATGATCGGTGGAGGCTTTGATACAAGTGCTGCAACCTTGTCTTGGTCTCTTCTGTATTTCTCCAAACAACCTGAGATCTTTCAGCGATGTAGAGATGAAATTTGCGCTACGACATCAAATGATATTGTCTCATTGGATGATAGGGACAAGCTCCCGTACGTTTATGCAACAGTTTATGATATTCTTCGATTGTCAACAGTGGCACCACTGGGGTTGGTTCGAAAGGTGACACGTGACGCTTCTGTTAAAAACTACTTCATTCCAAAGGATACCATGGTAATAGCAAATCTATGGGCAGTTAATCATGATCCTGAATTATGGGAAACTCCAGACAAATTAAATCCGTTTCATTTTTTAACCAACGAAGGAGATTTGAACAAAGACGCAGTAAGAAATCTACAGTCGTTTTCTTCAGGAGCGAGACGATGTCCTGGAGAACAACTTGGAATTGCAAAATTATTTGTTCTTTTGGGTACATTGATTAAAAATTATGATATTCTCATTGATGAGCAGCCAGAGGACATGTTACCAATGAGAGGTCTTACACTAAAACCAAAATACTTTACCGTGTCAATGTCAAAATGTTTGTAGTCAAATGTCAAAATGTTAACCAATCATCGGAACCCCGTTATTTGAACATTTGTCATATAAACTCTATTGAATTTGTCATTTAACCAGAGGGACTAAAATGTCATTTTTGTAAAATAAACCGTCCAAGAGGTCTTAACCCTTTAATGCATAGTGTCCCCGGAAAGGAATAAAATCATTGGTCATTTCTTTGCTATTTTGCTTTTTACAGGGGGTTAATTATTGGAAATATAATGTAAAATAAATTTGGTAAAAGCTGATAAGACCCCCTGATTCCTCATAAAATTATAAAGGTTTCCTATGGGAAGTTTGATATAACCAAGAGGTATACTTATGCATTAAAGGGTTAAAGGTCTTCTATATGTTTGTAAGATATTTAAGATGAAAATAAAATTTATTAATTAATTATTTTTCTCTTTTTATTATCATACACACGTGGACCTTTCAAAAGGTTGATTTACACTCGCGAAAAATCTCCCCGGATAAATTAAGCTAATTATAAATAATGTTCCATCGGGAAAAAAGCATGGAGGCAAACAATTTTAATATTTCTTCCTGTCCAGATAATTTTTTTCTGAGCGGAAGCAGAAGTTGACGCGAGATATCCAAACGAAAATGTAGCGGACATGCATTTTATATAGAGATATATTATCTGACTTCCTGTCAAAATTAGGTATTTTAAGAGAAAATATATCTTTCCTGGCAAAATTACCTGTTCTAAGAGAAATTTGCCTACTTCTAAGGAACCTTTTAAACTATTTATACTTTCTACCAGTTAAGAACACTTATTTTCTTCGAACAGCACTGTTGGCAGCTTCTGTACTTTGTCGCTATGGCTAACGCAATGTTGTTGGTTTTTGAATTCTGAATATCACAAGATATCTATTCGCAACATTTGTGAATTTTTTGAATTTTTGGCGCCTTGTGCACAGATGTTATGTAGTTTGTCAACAATCAACATAGACAGGAGTAATTATTACAAATAGACTATGAGTCTGACCCTCATATTAGTTATGACAGACTTCAGAAGCAGGTAGCAGAGCTGGTCCTTAGAACTATTCTATATTTCTGGAAGCGGGGCTGTTTCTCTTAGAACAGCACAATATATATTCCTCTTCCCAGTGGGCACATCATGGTCATAACAGTGGGCACATCATGGTCATAAGTCGTTGCAATAACGTTACAGCAACATCTGTAACATGTTTTCAACGTTGCCAGGACGTTGATTGAGCATGATATGTGCCCACTCGGTTAGAATACCAATGCAATGTCAGGAAGTAAGTTGGAATATTTTTCTTCAACAGATAAATTTTCCAAGACATGAAGAATCTGGTGTTAAGAACAGCTCGATTTTCCAGGAGACGGAATTAATTAATTATGAAATATGGTTATTTCATGCTGATTCATGTGTTGGCATCTTTCCCTTCGCGTGTCCATTGCACAGGATTGGGTGTGGGTTGGAAATGGCGTAGGATAGCACATGTCACTGTGATTTATTGAAAAACGTAAAAAATTGTCCTTCTTTCACTGATCTACACAATTTGTGACGTCACAAAGGCATCAAATGGACCAATTAGGACGATAGTGTGACCACTCCCATTGTTCAACTGTGCTACATAGCCACGGTCAATTCTCTATCAAAGTCTTAAGTTTAATTCTTTCTCTAGTTATATCAATGGGCACTTCCTATGGTGGCCGAGAAGTGCAACATAAAAGTCTTTAATTGCGTCAAGAAAATCTTTAATTGCGTCAAACAAACCTAAATTTGCGTCAAAAAACCCTTTAAATTGGGTTTAAAAAAAAGCTTTAAATTGCGTCAAAAAAAACCTTTAAATCTCGCCATTATGCTTCCATGAACGGAGAAGCACGAAAGTGAGCTTTTGTTTACATCCCTGAAACAATTTCGTCAACCATGTTGAAATTGCTAGAGCGGTTTAAACTAATCAAATTTTTAGAGTGACATGAACAGCACGAGGGAGGTTACTGTGACTTAATTTCGTAAAAGGTATAATATACGTTTTTACGTCCATGGTATAAGTAAGGCAAATTTCGCAATTTTTCGTATAGCATTGCGTATGGATGCTAACTGTCATTGACTATGTGAACACGGAAGCAGTGTAAGTCCCCGACCTGGAATAGACAAGTAATAGACAAGCCCGGACTTTTTTCTTGATCCCGTTAAAACTAAACCAGTTTTTAATCATCAGCAAAAATGATTCACTGATTAATTGGTCAGGTTCTACCGAAAAAAGTGTATACCTTATCAACACGAAAGTAAGAAGCTTATACGAGACAATGAATCTTTCGCGGTAAAATCGGCTGTTCTCTGTTAAAAACGGTCCAGTGAAATACGAACATTTCCTTAGATGTTGATCGTTTTCAAGCCACGCGCCTGAAACCTCTTAGTAAGCAATATGAGCCTAATGCTGAGAGTAATCAGACAGCTAAGGAGATCGACCATAATTATCTTGGCGAGGGAATTCTAATGTGTTTTATTCCATATTAGAATAAATAAAGTTTTAAAAGTTTGATGCATATCTTAAATTTACCTCTAAACATGCTTGAAGACCAGAATGAGGATTTTATACACGAAAGGGGTTCCGCACAGAACTGAAATTTGAAAGGTCAAAACTATATATAATATATACCAACAGCGAGAGAGACTTCCCTTCTGTCCAAAAATTTAGTTTCCATCTGTAACAAATACCACTGATAAACAAATCTTTGTGTGAGAAGTATAGTCTCTGTGTAAAAGGTGTATAAGAAACGGCATATAAATACCATCAAATTTTCAACTACCCAACTGGATAAAGTTGAAAGATTTTTTTGACGCGTTTTAACATTTTTTTGATATTTTTAAAGATTTTTGTGATGCTTTTTAAAGAATTTTTTGTTGCACTTCACGGCCACCATAACTTTCTCAGCACTTGTGAACGATTTTTGAATATTATTACCAGGATTGTAGTCTTCAGGATAAGTCATTTTTCCTGTCGAAACAATGTCATTATTTCACTAGAACAGCTCTCTTTATAAGCACTGACACATGTTTCCCGAAGGTAGCCTTGGGAAATTTCAAGACCTCTCAAACTCTCATTTCGACTCATTCAGAGGCAAACGATGCGTACCCACCCTTTGCAACGGTGGTGGGGTTAATATGGAGCGAAGAATCTTAGCAAAAACGTGGGGTGGGGGAGGGGGGCTAAAACACACACAGCCTCCCGGATACGCCGTGCTTGCCCACTAAGGTAACCTCCGGGACATTCATTAAGGGGATCAACCTCCTCAAATACTTTTTCTTGGCATATACTTTTTTGTGGTAATATTTATGTTCAATTGTTACATACGATTAGTGAAAAGGGGAAAATAGCAAGCAAGAAAGTTCTAAAAAATTAATTATGTGCATAATTAATTAGCCAAATAGCCCCCAAACAATGGATTTCTTTAGCAAGTATATCTGCGGAACATCATAGGCTAGAAACGTGAACTTGGTGAGTTTCTGTAGATTGCTACATTAAATGCAATAAACTAAAAAAATATTATGCAACATTTTATTGTTCTACATAAAGATGCATAGTGGTTTTTCAACTATTATTAGGTCCAAGTCCCATATTTCCTGTTAAATTTGTACAATTTCCGCTGATCTGATTGGAAAGATTTTAGTTCATTGCATCCACAAGAAGGAGAGCAGAAAGCATGCAAAGTTTCATGTCATAAATATTTACCATTCCCGCGTTATGCTTGCCAACAGTTAGAAATTCATAGTTTCGTGAAAAACCAGTTTAAACTTTGGAAAACTCAAACTTGTGCAATGTTTTACGTAAAAGTTATCTTATTATGCAGTTTTATCCATTCATTTTAATCCCAATTCATTGTTTTTTTTACCTCAAAGTCACAGCCGTATGCTCGTACCTTCTTTCTTTGTTTTTTTTTCTTACTATATCCGTCCATTGTTAGTTCGTAGGCTTCTCCATTTTTAGACGTTTTAACGTCTTATTTCGTCACAGTCTGAGGCAAACGAGGGACCCCCTTTTTCTAGGGCACAATGTGAATAAGGTTAGTTTAGTAACATAGTACCAAATTTATCAAAGACTTAGGTCTATATTGAAAAAGTAACCACAAAAAGTTTAATCAAGTAGTTCGTGTTTGTAAAAAAGCTTGTACTTTACTTGTGACGCAAATTAATCTAACTTATTTTTTGATTAATTTGTGTAGCTAACCGATTACGGTATCCTAGTTGAATGATTACGCGTAATAATAACTGGTATTTCTACTATAAGCGCCTCTAAAACGGGTTGCAACTCGTTGCTAAGGGCGTTGTTAAGGCAAGATATCTGCACGCGGGGTAATAAATTACAGGTTTTTTTCATGGAAAACAACTTTTATATGATCTATGAGTGTGATAATCGGATTCCCCGGTAAATTTACTTTCTAGAGAGACTATAATTTTCTTTCAAAAAAAAAGATTTTAAAGGGGTCGGGTACCTTAACATCAGGATACTGTAAATGTTTTTGCTATTTGTTGTGTTGTAAACAACTGTAGAACGTGCAGCAATTTTATAGTAAATTGAGAAACCAAGCTGCAAAATGTGACTTTGGTGGCAACCTTGAAAAAGAGCTTAAACAGCAGGTTGAGTTAGAAACGACAAATAACAAACTCAGAAGATATTCCTTCAGGAATCCTAACCTGATATTACAAGAATTATTATTATATGCTAAATATGTAGAAGACACTGAGTTGCAAGCCACCAATGTAGAAAGTTCCGACCGAGCACCGGTTAACCGTTTAAAGCAGAGGAAATCAATAAAGGATTCCAGCAACGGTAAGAATAATTTTCCAAGAGGTGGAACAAGTTGCCAACACACTAAGAAAATGTGTTTTCAATACGGTGGAAATTTTCCCCGTTCTAAAACATGCCCAGCTAAGGGTAAAGTTTGTAATAATTGCCAGACGAAAGGACACTCCGCAAGAGGTTATCGTTCAAAAAAGAAATCAAATTTTAGCAAATACAAACAACCGCTGAACACATTGACTACCAGTCCGACCTCCGCTTCTCAATATATTTTGATAAACTATGACCCTGAGCAATCTGATGCTGATGCTGAAACTGAAAACTGTTTATTTACCGTATTACGTGATATTGTCAAGTATATTAATTAGCATAACGTAATGTTAACACAGGATGACATTTCTAATCGCTCTCTTCTTGTCAAGCCTGAGTGTAATGTTACTGGTAATTATCTGCAGAAATTTATGACGAAACTGTTAGTTGAACTAATCCCGGTTTCTTATTGACTCTGGATCTGCGCTAGATGTTAAAACAGTTAACGAAATAAATAAATCAGAAAAGTTTTATTTACGCAAAACAAAAACTAAATTTGAAGGATACTGTCTGTATACGCTCGTTCTCCAAATCTTTAGAAAATATTTTTTTATACCATTCGAAAGTTCTAGTGATATATAACATTTATTTGAAATAAGAAATACAAATTTTAATTTGGAAAGGGGGGAAAACGATGGATAACTTATTTTTCCGCCATGTTTGTATTGTTGTACATAATTGTATTGTTTTATTTAACCAAAGGCATTATAAACAATATTAAAGATTACTAAATAGCGCGTGCCGATCAAATTTCTTTATTAATTTATATACAATATATTTTGCGTCATCATATTTATTAATTTTTTCTTCTAACTGGTTTAAGAATTATCCCATAAATTAAATCGACTTTATTATTTCCCATAACAAAAGTATTAAAACGTTAAAATGAGTATACTGGTCTTTTGTTAAATCGCGTGTGAATATCTTTTGTTTTTAGTTAATCTACCAACGCAACATAAAATGTATGTTTTCTCGGAACAAGAAATGTCAGCAAAACACTGTCTTTCAAGCAACAGCTTCGAGTCCCCGCGATTTTATCGCAACATAACGAAATTGCTCTCATTCCATACAGCAAAATCTAGGCTACAAAAGAGTGTCTCATTTTTTAAAAATTATTATCGTATTTCGATTTTTATCGATAGATAAAGGTTTTTCGAGAGAAAAATTACGTAGAAAAGAAATTTTTAGATTGTGTTTGTCATTATTCTTTAATGAAGTATTAGTTTAAAAAACGGAGACAACTTTTGCAAAGGAAAGAAAGACGCTTCGACCCATGTGTTTTTTATGAAAAAATGTCCACATGGAGGGGAGTTGGAGCTCGTTTTACACGAGTGACAAAAAAGTTAATAAGTTTTTCTGTTTTCCAAAATAAATCCAGGAAAAATGGGTCATACCATTAGGTAGAGGAATAATACAGGATTTAGAAAATATATGCTGTTATTGTGAAAATTATTTGAAGAAAAGGAGATATCTTCATAATACTGGATATGTGTAGCGAGTGTATACAGTATCCTTAACTTATGGAGAGAAATCCCCCCACGTTGCTTCTCGAAACAGAGAAAAATATAGCAGTACACAGAGGTGGAGTTAAACCTTTTGTTTTTACCTGTCAATCAAACTGAAGTCAGTGCCGCCCATCATAGAGCAGATTAATAATTAGACTAGGACCTAGTCTTTATTTAATAAAACAGACTAGTTCTAGTCTAATTAATAATGAATGTAAACGAATTTGAGGAGAAAAACAACGATTCGCGCGGAATAAACAATAGAATGTAAGTTCGCTCGAAAAAGATCGCTGTATGGAAAACAGCCTTAAGCCTGATTTCCATTCAGCGGAATTTTCCGCTTGAGCATGATTTTTATTGTTCTCGTTCGCGCGACATTTTAAAAAGTTGAAAAGAATTCGACTTTTTCCGCTCGACATTTTGAAACAACCAATCAGATTTAAAGAAAAATCTAAGATAGAACGCGTGCCACAACGCTACGCCCTTTGATTACAAATTACAAAGACACACTATTTTCGGGAAAAATTGGAAAAGCAAAAGACGTAAAAATAAAATTGCACATAAACGCAGGCATCGCTCATGTAAACGATTAATTCTGTTGTTATAGCTTCGGCTGTGACACATCCAGACTAGGGGACAATAATTAAATTGAGACATGAAGAATAGGGACTAATTCTTGCAAGTGCATTGAGCTTCTGAGAGGCTCGCTTGCAAATTTCGTCTAGATGTAAGTTGAAAGTTAAGTTTGAATCTAACCTTACTCCAAGAAGTTTCTCCGATTGACTGTTCTCAATTTTTGTGCCCGCAGTTTCTATACAAGATGTTTCCGTATTACTCAGTAAAAGATGACATTTACTAGCATTGGCCTTCATTTCATTGCCATTAAAACATTGAAACAAATCACTTGTTGATTTTTGGAGTAATGACATTACCAGATTAATATTCTCCCCAATGACATATTGTGTGTTATCATCTGCATAACTCGCAAAATTAATATCATCAATAATAAAGAACAAGTCACAAAGGAAAATGTTGAATAACAGGGGTCCTAATATCGAACCTTGAGGAACATAAAAAATGATTTCAAGCCAAGAGCTAAAAACAGAGTTTGCTTTCGTTCTTTGTTTCCTATTTGATAAATAGTCATGTATTGCCGAAGTGCTGGCATGCTAAACCCATAAGCGTTCAATTTTGCAATTAAAAGCTCGTGTGAGAGACAATCAAAGGCCTTTGATAAGTCAGTAAGAAGTGCACCAAAACTCCCGCCATTGTCCACAGAAGATTTCCATTTCTCAAGCATAACAATGAGACAATGCTGTGCACTATACCCTTTTCTGATCCCACACTGAAACTTAGATAGTTTATTTTCAAAAAAAGTCTATATTTGCTTGTAGAGACATTTCTCAAATATTTTAGATACATTTGGCAATAAACTAATGGGATAAGGTCAAGAAACAAACTAGAAGACTATGATTTTAGTAAAAAGGCTTTAAAGTTAATACATAGCTATTTAATAAACAGGTGGCAGCGCACTAAAATTAACAACTCTTTCAGTTCATGGATTAAGTTGCTACAAGGAGTACCCATAGTCTTTGATGATAACATTTCTTCTTTTAACGAATTATTAGAAAAATATAATTCTGTTACAATCCATACGCGAAATCTACAATATTTAGCAATTGAAATGTATAAAATAAAACATAAAATGGCCCCACAAATTGTACAAGAAATATTTCCTATTAGAAATACAACATAAAATTTCAGGAATCAAACACATTTCAAATTTTATAAACCACATACATCAAACTATGGTTCCATAAGATATTTAGGACAAAAAATATAGAACTCATTACATGATAAAATAAGGCTATTACCAACGTTATCAAAATTTAAGACAGAAGTAAAAAAATTTACATTTAAAAACTGTCCATGCAGAATTTTTAAAGACTGTGTCTAATCTTGGATATTTATATTATGTATGTTATAAATTTAATTTTGTTTTTGTTTATAGTGTTTTGTCGGTGTAAATAGTCTATCACTTCTTATTATAATATTTTTAATTTCTTTATATTTTATGTTAAGTGATATGACTTGTAATATGAAAATACCGACATTAAATAAAGTTAGAATGAAAACAAACGCTAATAATAGAGAAATGCTAGAACACAATGACAAAAAAGCGAAGACACAGTGAAAGATCTACACCAATATCAAGAGACACGCAGCACACCGAGCAATGAACAAATGTGATCAGGTCCTAGTAAAACAATGATGAAAACAAAATAAATTGTCGACAAACTTTGACACCGTTCCCTATAACTTCACCAGCGTCAAAAAGGATGCATGGTTGCCGCACAATTTCCTATTACCGACAAAATCATCACCCGTAATATATCCCACTTTAAACCACTGCCAAAAACAGCACACTTACCAAAACTGCGAGTGAAGGAGGAAGAGGATGAAGAAAACAAAGAGGATAAAAAACAACACAAACACTACTCAGCAACTACCTCAGAGAAAAACGTACCCAAGACGAACACGCCGTCCTGTCACCGAATGGCGAACTTAATATGTTTAATATGTTTAATATACATAAAACATTTAAATTATAAATATAGCGCAGAACTAAAAACAAAAGAAAAACAGTTATTATAAAATCCTGTTGGCATGTTTTGTGGATCCGTAGTGTAGTGGTTAACACTCTCGCCTTTGACGTGAGCGACACCGGGTTCGATTCCCGGCTGGAGCAAAAATTTATATCCTGTACAGAGGTTTACGGATGAGACGTTGGGCAACGTTTCCACGTGGTGGGACCTACTGTCCTTGCGGGACCACGCCCACTATATGTTATAAATGTTGTGTGCGCCACTAGTCTGACAATATACATTAATTGTCCTCGTCAGCTAGCGGTGCAGTCTTGTGTATGTAAGTGTCTGTAAGGTGTTAATACCTAACTTGAATAGAAAAAAGAAA
Source organism: Bythotiara depressa (assembly GCA_027564595.1). Classification (NCBI taxonomy): domain Eukaryota; kingdom Metazoa; phylum Cnidaria; class Hydrozoa; order Anthoathecata; family Bythotiaridae; genus Bythotiara; species Bythotiara depressa. The sequence continues at coordinate 1,141 of JANTOQ010236253.1, read as the reverse complement.
CCCCAAAACATGTTTTGTTATTATGAACATAGTTCTCATAATAACATAATTTCTGTTTGTTTTTTCAAGACATTTCAGTTTCACAAAGACAAACGCAAGACCGACGTCTGTCGAAGATGTAACCGGCAGCCGAGTGCTATATAAGCAGGCACGTATATAAAAGACAGTTAGTTGAGTATATGCGTTGTAAGACATAAGAGCTATTGTGAATATATAAGATAAAAGTAATAAACGCGTATTCATTCAAGCATCATTACTAAGATACAGAACTATTGACATGGTACGTTTTATATGCAAGATTGGAACTGCAATAAATTACAGAATTCGTCCAAGGCCGGCCGGCGACGCGTTTTTTTATTTGGTGGTGCCAGTAAATAAAATTTGAATTTGAATGACAAGTGGCCTTCTGGGGCGAAATACCCTGAAATTTTTACATTTTTAGTCAGTAAAAAAACATATATACAAGTTTTTATGAACACATTTTATCAGTCTAAACAGATCGAACAAAAAATGATAGTTAGCAAAATATTAGGGATCAAGTCTAAACAGATCGAACAAAAAATGCTAGTTAGCATGCATATGGACCTTTTTCTGATTAATTGATCATGGAAGAAAAGTTTAATCTTTCAGTAAAACAAAACAAATTGAAGCCATTGATATTACTGATTAATGAAAGTTCAATCAAGAGATAAATGTTATAAATCATAGTGTTGTCACATGCATAATTAAGATAAGAGATACGAGAAACAAACAACCTACTTACATGACCTAGAAAATTTTAAATATTTTACTTGGAAATGTTAATAATCTAAGTTTGAAAGTAATAACATAATGCGTAATCACTGATTAATTGAAAATAAACTTAATACTTATTATTATCGTTTCCACTTCATAGAGTAGGATGTGCTTTTTGGATGTTTCTCTTATCGTAACAATTTTAGTGTTTGCTCTAAGATTTATTATGTCAGTTCATTATCTCTTCATCAGTACTTGATTAAGTTAATAATATGATAAAAATAAATTAATAAATTAATAATATGATAAACATAAATAAATAAATAAATACCACTGAACAACGTGTTTAACTAAAGAATATCATAGACAATGACTTCCATGTTCTTGCATCTGATTAGTTTGGAAG
>JANTOQ010236142.1:0-13605 GCA_027564595.1 Bythotiara depressa | reverse complement strand
ATTTTATTTTACAAACTTATTACACTATCACTTCAGATTGTCCATGAGTCAATATGGACTAAGAAGAATCAGTTTTTAAATTTTGAATCTTACCCTGCGACATTAATCTAGACAATGAATTTGGATGTAGTTTGGATGCCCTTCTGACTTTCTCTACGTGTCGGTTTTAAACATTTTGTCAAAATAAAAAGGATTTGTATTGTCTATATATTTGTTCTTCAATTTTTATGGTGAAACATTTAAATAAATAAGAGAATAAATTTGTTTTTCCAGGAAAAATACATTACAGTAGTACTATCAAATCACATTTTTGTTTAAATCATAAAATTGAGTAAAAATTTATTTAGTGAAATGTGTGACCGTTTCTAAGTATTTATTTATCTGAATGTTTAATTTCAGAAAAAACACGAACAAGTCCATATCTCGAGAAAGCAACGGTAGTTAATCAAACAAGATTTATTGGTGATAATACATCAATACCATGCTATGAAATGATCAGTGGTACTTTACCAGATTTCCGTTGGTTGAAATGGAAAATAAATCCCAACCTGACAGTCTTAAATCAGCTTATTGACAATGAGATGACCCTTACAGCCGATGTACTTGAAATCATGAAGGCTTACCAGTATAAACAGATAGATAAGCAGACAAACAGACTAAAAGATCCATCTCGTTTATATGGTGTTGAATTGGTTTTACTGAATGTGACTAAGGAAGATTCTGGATATTATACATGCTTAGTCAGCAATCATATTGGCAGTGACTATGCAACCATGTATCTGAATGTTATAGAGATTCAAGGTGTGTTTTATATTTCATCTAGTACTTGTAGAAGTATGGAACTTTCACAATCCAAAAAAAACACATTGGATTTTTGGGATTCTCTTCCATGGATGGGTTGTTTTGAGAGATGGCCAAAATATAAACATTTTGTGTGAATTATCTTTCCCTATTGGTAAATGAAAAGAGAAAAACATTTGTAAGAACAGTTTGAACCCTTTAATACATAAGCATACCTCCTGATTATATTAAACTTCCCATTGGAAACCTTTATAATTTTATGAAGAACCAGGGGGTCATATCAGCTTTTACCAAATCTATTTTATATTATATCTCCAATAATTAACCCCCTGGATATAGCAAAATAGCAAAGAAATGACCAATAATTTGATTCTTTTCTGGGGACACTATGCATTTTTTTACTCATTAAAAGTAACTTATTTTTCATGAATAACCAACTTAAGAATATTTTGTGGGATTAACCTTCACTGTTGGTCCAGTTTTAATAATTAAAAAAAATAAAAATCCTCGAACTGCAACAATTTCTTCCTTTAAAGTAGTTTCATATTTTGCAATTTGATAAAACATAACGATGTAGGCCATTCAGAATCACAAAGTCTTTTTACAATACTTAAAAATGTAGCGGTACTTAATAATGCAACGACAGGGCAGCATAATGATAATAGTATTATACTCTATTTGTTGGCCTCAGCATTAAGTTATGTCTGAAACTATTGTCTAGCTTTTCAGAAAGAAGGTAATGTTTTTAAAATCTAGTATTACATATTATTATTAGGGTCACTGTGAGTAAATATTTTTTGGTATAGATTTTGGGTCTGTTTCATTGTATTTCTTAGCCATATACTACCCGAGAAATTTTCGAATCTGTATACATTTTTTATCTGTTTTACTTTTTCCAGGAGTGTTACTAATTGGAAGTAAAAGTAAAATTAAAATTTATAGAAGTTGATAAGTCCCCCTGATCTTTCATAAAATTGTAAGAGTTATACTTAGGAAATTTACATTAAGCAGGGTGTGTGTCTAGGCATTATATGTTAGGAAAAATAAGTAAATTATTTTAGAAGTTAATTATTATTTTTATCTAATAAAGAAAAACCTTTAAGTAAGACTATCATAATAAAGAAAAACCTTTAAGTAAGACTATCATAAATAAAGAAAAACCTTTAAGTAAGACTATCATAAAAAAATAAGCAAATTAGAAGTTGTACTTCCTTCTCTTAGCTCCATGGTGACATCCCTTGAGTGAAAATGACAGTTCTCCATGGGGATGTCCCTTGTGTGGAAATGACAAGTTCTCCATGGTGACATCCCTTGAATGAAAATGACACAAATTTTATACACAAATATATATCAGTTACATTAAATTCCATCCCAAGAATATTTTTGTTATATAGTTGTGTGTAAATGTTGATACTGGCAGTGAAAAATTATGAGCAAAGTATCTGAATGGAAGAGACATAGGCAAGCCAAGTCATCAGCACAGTTGTTCTCTGAATTAATGGAGAGATTAGGTTGAAAGTTATATGTAAAATGAGAATTGTGCACTACTGTTGCAAAATAAATGTAAAAACAAACAATTTATTATGTTTTGGGAAAATAATTATTTACTATTATTTTAAGACAAAAACAAAAACAAACAAACAAAATTCAAATTGTGAGAAATTTATAAAACGTCAAGGAAAATTTTTCTATAAATCTTGAAGCAAGGTTCGATAGGCCCACCATATATTATATATATACCATATATTATATATATATCTTTATGAATAAACCAGACATTATTTAGAAAACATTGAAAGCAGGTCAAATTTTACCTTTTAGTTAAATGTTTCCAGTTTCAAAACTTTGCTGTTATTGATGTTAATGATATAATAATTAAAAGGCTTTTCTTTGTTTCGTGTAACATGACAGACTCAGGAAAATTATTGCAGAGGAGGAATATGTTCGATCATACTTTGTTACCCAAACATTCTTTTATCTTTTTGTCCCACCAAACATAGGTCAAGTATGCAACTGTGTTTTTACTTTACTTACACCTTTGCATTTTTCTTCTTCATTTTCTTCATCATATTCTTCATTGTTTTGTTCATGTTGTTATCTACTCTATTATGTATTTATTTTTGTCATTTTGAAAAAAAGTTAGAGATTTCCTTATAAATAAACAACTAGAAGTATCATTGTGTTTTTTCCTATTAATCTTGTAATGCATACCTCCTGGTTGTGTTCAACTTAACATCGGAAACCTTTATCATTTTATGAGGAACCAGGGGGTCATAAGCATACCTCCTGGTTGTGTTCAACTTAACATCGGAAACCTTTATAATTTTATGAGGAACCATCAGCTTTTACCAAATTTATTTTACATTGCATTTCCAATAATTAACCCCCTGGAAAAAGTAAAATAGCAAAGGAATGACCAATGATTTTATTCTTTTCCGGGGACACAATTTGACCACATGCTAGTGTCTATCCACTTTTGAATATTTTTGTGTCCATCGCATGTTCATTGAAACTATTTATTTATTTATTTTCTCAGATCCAACGACATTTCAGAAACCAGGAGTCTCCGATATTCATGGAAGAAATGGAGAGAATAGTAAAAATATGGTGATAATAATTGGAATTCTTGGATTTCTTGTTGTGTGTGCTGGCACATTTTTAGGGTGGTTGTTTTTTAATTGGCGACTAAAAGTTCGCAAAAAACCAAGTCCCGCTGACACTATTAAGTTAACAGACATTAATAAAATTAATATTAATACTGACTTATATGGACGCTCAGTAAGGTCACGTGGTTTGTCGAGTGGTTCTGGATCTTTAGTTCCTTTATTACAAGGAGGAAATGTTCGAAACAACTCCGATTCAAGGGGGATGTATACTTCAGAATTGGATGGTGAGTAGGTTTGAGTCTGTTTTCAGAATTGATGTCAGTTTTTTTTGTTCATTATCTTTTGAATGTTGGATTCAATTTTGAAAAATTTATCACAATATTTTTCTAAACAAATTTCAAGCAATGTTGTGTTTTACGTGATGTGGTACATATAGTGTTGAAATTTATAAAATGTGTAAACAATTACAATTTGTAATGGCCTATGGTCTATTAATTGCCCAACTGTTATATTCAATCATCTTTCTGGACCTATCTATTGTAAATATCTGATAACAATTTACTTTGCCTATTCAGATTAATTTTCAAAATATTATTTTTGTGTTTTACGAATTCCGGGAAATTTGTGGGAGTTTTTTCACCTTGAAGTACAGTGAACAGGAAGAACAAAATGAACAGGAAGAACAAAATGCAACTATGAGATATGTTTTTAATTTATCTTTAATTTGAATGTAGGTATACTGAATGAAATAATTTATGATTACTTTTTATCCAAAAATTCTGGAACCTTCCCGTGCATATTTTAGCGTCGCCTATTGAGTCCGATAAGCGCATACAGTGCCCTTTTTAAGGTGTTAAAAATGCTTTTAATTAGTGGTGTCCATTTAGAGAATTTAGAGGTCATAAGTACCCTTTTACAGATTTAGTGGTCAAAAAATGCCTTTTTAGGAACTTTACAGGACAAAGGTGACCAGTTAGTCCATGCCCTTTGATGCTCGAATAATATGCTGCGCTTTCACATTCATGTGTGCGTGATATAAACAATAATAAATTCTCACTCCAATTCAAACTTCTTTAATGTTGTATGCACTACCTGGTCCTATTCATGCCACTTATGTTTAGATGTTTTTGAGGTACCATTTGACCCACTTTGGGAGGTCGATAGGGATTGTTTACATACCAATGAAATACTGGGTGAGGGTGCGTTTGGTGTTGTGGTTAAAGCGGAATCAGTTGGGTTGGAACGATGCGAGGAACACCATACAACTGTTGCAATAAAAATGTTAAAAGGTATTTTGAGTTGTTTGTTTATTTATTTATTTATTTATTAGCATGTATCTTTAATCCTATGACGCCTGATGTCCCCCGGAACTTATTCAAATCTGTATTCATCTCTTTGCTGTTTACTTTTTTCATGGGTGTTACCAATTGGAAATAAAAGAAAAATAAAAGTTGGTAAAAGTTGATAACCTCCTCCCCCCGATCTTTCATAAAATTATAAGTGTTACTATTAGGAAGTTTAAAATAAGCGGCGGCGGCGGCGGGGGGTGTAGATGTATCCAGGCATGATAGGTTTAATGATTGTGTGCATTTAAAAATGAGGTGTTGCATACTTAAAGTATATTTGAGGATAATGTCTGTGTGTACGCTTCTTTTTATAAAGATCGCAAGTTTTATTTGTTGATTTTGTATTTACACCTCCAGTTGTGAATAGAACTAGGGATTATTTTGTATATTGACTAGGATGTTTTGTTTCTTAATCTCGTTTACATGCTGTAAAAAGCCTTCTACTGTCACTATGTTTGGAGGGGCTTAAATGAAGGACATACATTTAATTAACATTCTTATGAAATCTATAATGCTATTTGTGAGTAGCTTGATCTTTTACGCTCAGCTGTTCAATAGCTTTAATCTATTTACAGTATTAACTTAAGTAGTTTTATGACTCCTGCCAGGCTACTTAATTGACGGAAAAACATCCAAGCCAACAGAATTACTTTTATGCTGATTATTTAGCAGATGTATATAATAGGTAACTAAAGTGGCTGTCTTCAATGACGTACATAATGAAGCTCTGCTCTGCTATCTAAGAGTACGTGTTCATTCGTTGTCATTATCTCCTACTTAATTTGATAAGAGATGCATATAGATAGAGTGGTCTCTTAATTGTTCTCTGGTATTGGAAACATCCAGGATTCATCCACATACATATATATATGTACAAAACGATTTCTATAACCTATAATAAACATTACGAAAATAAATAATTTATAACCGAAAATAGAAGCTCGGATGTTTCGTCTGATAATAAAATCGTAGCGTTTTGGTGCTTAATTGTTTTAAGGAAATGACATTATTTTCATGTTCTAGATTTATTTTATGAGCTAAGTTGGAATGTCCTGATCAAAATCACCAGCATGTTTTTAATGATTCACTTGTTATTGTTAACAAGTGTATCTGTATCATAAATAGTTTCGAGTACTAATAGAAAATATCTGGAATGTTTTCAGGAATTTTTCGTTTCCCCATATAATGATGTTTACTAAATCGATGATTGTGATAATAATTATTATTTTGTGTTAATCTCTTTTATAAGTAATATAAACTGCACCCTTACGTTTTCTTTGGATAGAAAATAATTTTTTTAATTTTTCAACTTTTGTATTTCTATGCTTTTTACAGTCGGAGAACGTCTATGGTATAAGTACGCGTTAAGCGCATGCGTGTGGTGGATATCTCTCCTGTTTCCTGTCCCTGTTTCCTAAATATAAACGGGCCGTAAAGTTCATCTTGTATATTCTATATATTTTTTATTATAACTTATCTCCTAACGTTGGTAAGAAGAAGAATACTCGTGGCCCTGTACATATGTGATGCATTCTCGCGGCTCTGTACATACATGATGGATTTTCTGACATTTCATTGTCTTGTATCCATTTTACGGATTTCAAGCATTGTAAGGAAACTGGGGGAAATCTATATGGAAAAATAACTCGTGACAAGTATGGAAATCTGAGAATGATTGGCCCACTTCTATAAATAAATAAATAAAATTAATTAATTATTTTTAGCTGATGCTACAAATTATGAATTGATGGATCTTTTGTCAGAGATGGAAACTATGAAACAGATCGGAAGGCACATAAATATAATTAACTTCCTTGGATGTTGTACACAAAGTGGTACGATCTTTATCTTCTTTGTTGAAACGTTGTAGCTATGGTGATAATTTTCTAATGTTATTGTTGATTTACTCGTGTCTTTGAAATATATGAGAGAAGCAACCACTCACAATCCTATTTCCACCGTTCTTTAGACCCATTATATGTGATAGTGGAGTTTGCACCTCATGGTAACCTACGGCAGTTCCTTCGATCAAAACGTCCGCCTCCTTCAGATTCAGACCAAAGAATGGATCCACTCTTGTCAGTTAAAGACATGGTGTCTTTTGCACTACAAATCTCCAAAGGAATGCTTTATTTAGCTTCAAGAAAGGTAATGTTACTCAAAACAGTAGCGCTTTGACATGAATTTGATTTGGTAGATTATTTGACTCAGTTAGGTCAGCCATGTTGAGTATAAGCCTATCCAAGACCGTCAAATACGATGCCATACTGCTATGGTGCTATAATGTTATATGGGAGCACCTTCTAGTTTGTAGAGGGAGTGAGTGACGTTGAAGTGTCACATGGGTCATGTGATGCATACCATCTTAACACTTAAACATCTAATAATTCACATGCTAACCTTTCTACTCACTAGTGCATCCATCGCGACCTTGCTGCTCGAAACATATTGGTTGGACACGATCACGTGATGAAGATCGCTGACTTTGGGCTTGCACGAAGCGTTCATGAAATTGACTACTACCGAAAAACGACAGATGTAAGTTGGTTACTTAGTTTTTGGTTCCACTTAAGGCGGATTTCCACTTAATTTTGCAAGCGAAATATTTATCCTTAGATATGCTATTGTTTTCGCCTCAAATTTGTGTTGCGCGAAACAATTTTTGAAAGTTTAAAAAAGTTTAATTATCAAAAATTGTTTCACGCGAACACAAATTTGAAAAGAAAACCATAGCGTGTCTAAGTAGAAACATTTGGCTTGTTTTAAGTGGGAATCCGGCTTTGCTGTGTATTTTAATACATTTATTTGTTGTCGCGTAACTAAAACATTCTTTGAAATGACTAAAATTTCTATAAATCTTTGGTCAAGAAAACAGGCTGCGAATCTGCGTAGTTCGAGTGTGTTTTTTGTGGGCAGTTTTATACGCGTTTTCCCAATGAAATCCATCCTTTGTAATTTACCTATATTTATTTTAACAGGGTCGACTACCGGTTAAGTGGCTGGCGATCGAAGCATTGTTTGATCGTGTTTACACAACGCAGAGTGATGTGTGGGCATTTGGAGTGTTACTTTGGGAGATATTTACACTAGGTGGATCGCCATATCCGGGGATCCCGGTGGAAAGACTGTTCGATTTATTAAAGTCAGGATTTCGTATGGAGAAGCCTCAAGTTTGTCCACGAGAAACGTAGGTTGTTTATATATAAGGTAGACCCTTTATTTCAACATACTCCTTGTTTATAGCTACGAAATAGAAACGAGTTTTTAATTGTGATATATAACGTGTAATTAGAGCTTAAATTACTGGACACAGTGCAGGTGACCAACATTTGCAAGAAACCCATAGGTACCAGTAATACATTCCTCCTTTGACGTAGTCTTGTGCTCAGAGCTTGAAGCTTAGAAAGTAAAAGATAAATTTAAGAAAGGAAGGCTTAAATGTATAAAAAGTGTCCTTAAGTCTAAAGGTCAATCTCCTGTTTTAACTTTTTTCCCTCAAAAATAAGCTAAACCAATCAAAATGCTTTAAATCTTGATTTCTCGAGAATTTTTTCCTAAGTGGAGATTGACCTTTACTGATCTCGTGTAAGAACTTGAAACGTTACTGGAAGAACTCATAAGTCGAGTAAGTTTGTGAGATAAATAATTCTTCTAACGTGCGTGGTTGAGATGGGTGTATTTTCAGAAGCGGGTTAGGTATTCTTAATGTGTTCTTCTATACTAAGTGCTTTTTCTATTTTCTTCGGTAGCTATAAATTGAGAGTTGTACGGATAAGGCCAATTGTTTGACTGTTGTATTTCTTTCTTGAAGGTATGAAATTATGGTTAAGTGTTGGTATGAGAATCCAAGTCATCGTCCAAGTTTTACTGATCTTGTACAAGAACTTGAAACTTTACTCGAAGAACTCACGTGTCAAGTAAGTGGGAGTTGTTAGACAAATATATTTTTCTTATAGTGCGTTCTCCTACGTAATTCTTTTTTGCGTACGTTCAGGTTATTGTTGGTTGGATGCGTGTTGTTCATAATCGTGTTTATATCGTATATCATATCCAATTTCTTATGCAATTAACGATCGTGTCATTTTTCATATAAACCGATCGCGCTATATTCTTTAAAGCCACGCGAGCGCTAACAGTAGAACTTGTTCTTACTTTTTGCGAGCGACTCTTTTATTGAACCAGTCTGAATTCCGTAAACGCAATGCGCGAGCATTCGAAATGGGATGAGACGATAGTTAAATAATTCACTGAGTATGTTGTTGTTTTTACTACGAAGGCTTGTTGTATTATTGTTTATGTACATTTTTATGCTTTTCAGGATTACATTGAGATTCTTGGTCATTCTTTGACGTCACTACAGTCCTCCTCCCAGTTAGACGACGATAGCAGTGAGGGACAGCTGTCAATATCGTCGAATGATGAACCTTTCATCGACACAATACGTTGAACGCTCCATCGATGTGTGTATACAATGACTTACTAAGTGAAGTTTTTAATTTGCCTTCCATACTGGAACTTACAATTCTCCATCACAATGTTGAGAGCAACGAAACGCAACCTGAAAAGGGCGTTGCAGGTGGTACTCTTCAAATTCCAGTATGATGTGTCAATTGCTTAAAGAGTGAAAAAATACATAGTGTTGGCCGACCAAGACGTTTGTACATTTGCACGTTTATACCAGATGTTTTGTATCATTTTTATGGTGCCGAGGTTTTCTATCGTTTATATGGCACCGTGGTATGATGCAGACAGAGATGACGCAAACGTAGGAGAAACGTGAAATGTCTATATAATATAGCAGCATCATGCGAAAGGCCGAGATTTTATTTTGCGAGAAAAAGATATGTATGCACCCTCCTGGGTAGACGTTATTAATAGGATATTATTAATTATATCCTTATGTTTTTAGCTGCCATTTAATAATCCCTACGCAGGAGTGTGTCAGTTTTTATATGTACGCTATTTTGTAGCAGCTATTTTTCTTTTTGTGTATTTGTTTTTTTTCGTCAGTAGTTTTTAAATTTTTACATTGTTTTTTACAGTATTTTTTAATAGGTATTTCACGACCAATGGAGCCTGCAATATATGACTACTTGTGTCGTACTATCGTGAGTGGCATCCACCCAAACGGTAAACGACGTCCTGTATTTTTCCGACACGAACTGATTATCACACAATCGTGTATCATGTAACCGCGGATTATAGTTAGTATACCACGTGTCTATTGTTTTCCAGTCAGTCGCATTCATTACGATTTTATCGCAGCAGTTTTTATCAACACAATGTGAAAAGGTAATGCGTCACTTGAGTCACGCGTCATCGTTCAGAATAATCCAAATGATGATTATCAATAGACATGTGTCGAAATATTCTCTAGTGAGTTTCGTTTTTTGATTGGAATTTCTTGTTAAAAGGTTAAAAACCCTGATCATTTCTGTATCATCAGGGATAACTGGGTATAGTTTTTGTGTCATAGCCGATACTGCCTTTCTATATAACGTAGAGATTTGAGATTTTCAACACTTAGATATCAACAGAAATTCTTAGTCGAATTCGGCGAAAGTCTGTTTTCTACTTTCCGTAGGTCTGTGTACTTTCAGGCGTAAAGAGTCATTTAGCACATGGTAAAATTGCTTGCTTCAGTTAATTTATACGCGTATTGTTTTTATGTACTGTGTCCATTGTGAATAGCATCGTAATCCGGACAGATTTCAGTTGATAACTTTTGTATATTGTAGATGAGGTTTATTCGCTCAGTTTTTATATCGACCGTACATTTTTATGTATTGTATCTAGACAGTTGATTTTAGTTAGGATGAATTTTTCTGAAATGATGTCATAAATTTCGAATTTGATAACACGATTATGGAAAGAAATTCGCTTAAAAGATACTAAGAGAAATTTTTAGTTTAGTTGCCACTTTTGTGATTTTATGACTAGTTTGATTTGTAGCACAATCGCTGATAACAAAACTCCAATTCTTTCGACATAAAACAGTTGATGAATCATTCTTGAACCAGGAAATATTATTTTAAGAACTTCACACAGGCGTTATTAGAATTAAAAATTTCAGATTTTATACGGGAGAGCCATGCTTCTGGTGATTTGAAATTCCCTTTGAACTTCTGCGTAGGAGAGTGTATTTTGTGTGGGTTTACCCCGATAATACTTGCAACAGAGACGCTGTTGGTTGACTGATTGGTTTGTGACCTCATACACTCCTTTTTATTCTCTCGTGCTGGGAAGAATGTTTTTCCTGGAACTACAACAGCATGTTGATAACAAACCAGTTACTACAAAGCTGTGCACTTAATTATTATTATTATTATTATAATTTATTTCATATTTTTAAGTTTGTAGTAATAATTCTTCCGTCCTAGTTTTTAAAATTTATTATAATATGGTGATTTATGCAAGAAATCTAAAGAATCGATTTTGTAACAATTTTTTTATGTATTATTTTTCCAAACATTCATTTTATGCGTGTCGTCTTCCGTCGCTTTTTTTCTTTTGTCAAGCTTCCAATGCAGTTGACCGTTAAACGTACGAATCGCCTTCTGAATTGCAACTTTAGAAGTAACTACCAAAAAAGTAACTCGACTAGGGGATGCGAATTATTTTCAAGTGTTATGCTTATTCGTTGTGTCTTACTGTTGAAAGTAAGTTTTAATATTATAGTTAATATGTACGAATAGTGTAACAATGAAGGTTTAGAATGTCAATATATAAATTACTAGTTGAATGCTTCAACTGCATTGTGGGCTTCTGAATCGATCTGTATTATATTACACAAATCTATTAATTCGTCTACAAACAATGTAATGTTTGTTTTCATTTATATTAATTATAATACAGAATTATTTCAAGTATTAAATTTTCTTGGATCAGGTTTACAGGAATATATTTTCCGAGATGCCATATGGCGGATGTAATGAAAAAGAAGTGTGCAAAACCCTTTATGAATATCAGGGGTTCCCCAGAGAGGAAAATAGTATTTTCTTATTTCAACATACCACAGGCTCAGGATTGCCACGCATCCAGGAAAACCTTGAAAAAGAGTGATTTAAAAAAAAAGTCAGGGTGAACCTGGAATTATCGGGGAATTATATTACCTTTACTGGCTGGTCAGGGAAAAGTTCTAAATTTGTTGTAAAATCTCCAACTTAAAATCTGTATTTAGACCCCCTTGGAAAATGCTACTATAGTTATGCATTATGTGGTAGTATTTCAATGCAGTTTTTTGCGACTTGTAGGAAATATTTTACTGCTGTATTTGTTTAAATTTACCTGACGTAAAAAAAGTCAGGGAAAGATGATGAACAAATTTGACGAAAAGTCCGGGGAATTTATTTCTAAAACATTTTATGCCTACCAATTTTATATAGAAGACTAACCTACTTCATGCATCCATATTTGTTACCTTGTGAAGTATTTATGAACACATATCTGTTCTTGTCAGAGAACGATGTAATATCTCATTTAACATATCTGTTTTATATTCACGAGCTGTGTTATGTCTGTATTGTATACAACGGCTTAGTGAAAAAACGACTCCTAATTAATGAGTTTTATACCTTCTTTTCTTTTCTCGTGTATATATTTATCCACGTACTGCCAATCTTTATTTATTTAATGAAAAATAATCAACTATGTTTATGAGGTGTGGTTAAACTATTTTTTTACAAAGATCAACATACGTAAAAGGTGTAACCATATCAGCCTCAGTAATAAGTATTATAGAGTGTTGTAGAAATTGACACATCTCAAAACGAACGTCCCTAATCTGCTTTTATAATCGTTGTCACCTCATGCTCTTTTGAACATAAAAATTACTCCAAACATTACAACCATATACAGAGCTGTAACACGTGTAACGAGTTCGAGTTTTATCCATGGTACAGTGCAGAGGACCTGCGACCTCTTCGCAAAATCGATAGATCATGTTTATATATTTTTTTACTGCGTCATTACATCAATAATACAGTATGGTACTGTGTATTCATGTGGTGTAGTATTGTGTAATCTACATATTTGTAAAACTTTCAGAGTTGAAATCTTAAAAAAACATCTTCCGGAAAGGTGCCAATTCAAAGAAAATGAGACTAAAGTGATAAGATTGTGATGATAATTATAAAGAAAACAAATCTGACTAAATTGATGACATAAAGTAAACAAATCTGACTAAATTGATGACATTGTCGCGATAATTTTAAATATTAAAGTAAACTTACCAAGCCCTAAACAAATAAACATAAAGGCGGTTTTCCACTTACATTATTTTGTCCGCAGAACGGAAAGGAATATAAATTTTTCTGAACTCAATTTCCACTTATGGCGCGTATACTTCGATTTAGCATATAAACAAATATGGCGCGATTTAGTAGAAGGATTATGTTGTATGTTGCTTTTACGACGTCGGATACAAAAACAAAAGGATACGAAAAGTATATGGGTACGTAAAATATATCAAGAGAGAGAGAGAAAAAAACTTGAATTTCACTTGCTTGTTATTGAGATGAAGATATACGATCATGCTCTTCTTTCCCAGCGCACTTTAAAATTGGCGCCTCCACTCTGTTAAGATGAAAAATTGATAAAGCTTATGAAATTTGCATTTCTGGGGCTGTGATATACTTGTTGACTCATTGGATCTCTCTGTTGCCAGAATTCCACAATGATTGTAAAACGAATTAACTTTTTATTGGTTAATGACTGATTTGCAACTTTCTGACTAAATTACGTATATACTGCCTTTGTGATATTTATATATATGTCTAGGCACTCTGGGATTGTTTGGGTTCTAGCGGCTTTTTGGAATAATCAGGGATGGAAAAAAATGTGGTTTTGAAAAA
>JANTOQ010236031.1:0-13607 GCA_027564595.1 Bythotiara depressa | reverse complement strand
TCGCATGGTCGGGGTTGTGGAAGGCCTACCTACCGAATTTTTAGGTGGTTCCAAATTGTTAGATCCATACCCTCTTATTATGAAATCATTTTATAAACAAATTATGAACTCATGTCAAGATTTTGTGTATTTTTCTTTAAAATTTGCACCTTTCTCCAATTCTCACAATAAGAATAGTAATGATTTATAATATTTATTCTGCGGTGGAAATAATTGTAGATGTAAAAATATATGTTTATACTTTATTCTTTCTCTTCAAAGATTACTAAATGCACAAATGTTTTCCTCTAACGATTTGCAATTTGTACACATACAATTATTATGATGCTTTCTATAAGATATTGTGAATACTTGCTTCATCAACTTTGCTGTTTTCAATCACGTTTCGATATCATGTGGTGGTGCATTAAATAAAAAGTAAAAAATCACTAAAATCCATAACCTGAAACTGCAAAAACATTGTAAAATAACCGTTTATAGTAGTTTTTCTTGCTCAATACCAGGGTGTAAAATAAAATGCAGAAACGTGCTAATTTTGAAGAAAAACCATCAAATGAGAACAAAATAATTAAATGCATAAGGGCATCAATTTATTATGGCCTAATTATATTCCTTCCCAAGAGTTTACTTATTTATTTTTCAAATTATTTTATCATCTTTATTATCTTGAACACACATTTCAAATGTTTTTTGTTTCATTTTGTTTTAGTCGATCACACAAGGGTAATTTTATTGGATGGTGATCCCGATGATCCAGATCAAGGTTATATTAATGCATCATATATTGATGTAAGTTTTCGTACTTATAAAAGTTCATAATGACAGTAAGACAGAAGCTTATAATGTACCAGAAGCATGAAACAACTAAATTTGTTTTTGTCAATTAAATAACCATATAAAGTTAATGTAAAATAACTCTGTGGATGAGGGTAATTTCAATGAAGTTAAATTAATTCATAACATTCTCCTCCATGTTGTTGAATGGGAGTTATTTCGAGCCTTGTAATAGGCTACTCACACTCACTACCATTCCAAAATTATTTTTAGATAAGAACAGACACATAATTTGAAATTATACAACAATATCTATTATCTATATTAGTAAACAAAAGTTAGAAACACCATACAAATTTTGTTCATAATATTTTCATATAATTAGTCAAGAATCACAGATGATTATGGGTAAGTTTAGGATTAATTACACTACTGTATTCGTCATTGTGTTGTTCAAAGGTATACTAATAATTGTAGGTTGCATAGCTAGAAAGTAAACCATTTTTTCTGTAAGCAGCACTCAAAATAATGTTCCATCACTGATCAAAGATCAGCAAAAACTCAACTATGATTGGCAGAAATTCTCTTCTAGTGATCATAATGATTGGCAGAAAGTTTTAACTCAGCCATCAGTGTTCCAACAATCATATGCTTCTTGTTGCTTCTTTTTCTAATGTACCATCCTGCAGCCATTTTTAATGTTGATGACTGACTTGTTATCAAAGTGGATATTAATTTATTAGTTGTTTTATTTAACATTCAATATTTAGGAAATATGTTTACAGCTTTGATGAAACGAAAATAAAACTTCTGCATGTCAGATAAGCATTTTAATAAATAAAATAATAAATACATCTATTCAAGAAAGAAGTTATTTTGAAAATTTCCAAGATGGCCGTTGGAAATTGGGAAGTCGAAAAGAATAAACGAAAGTACCAATGACAGAACGTAAACTACACTGTTTTTACTAAATATTGCTGATTGGCCGATTCCTTGTATGATAAGCCAAATTTAATATCAGATAATCAGAATGATCGGCAGGGTACAATAAGTTATTTCGAGTGCTGTGTAAGTCACAAGTATGTATAAATTAAATAGTTTTGCAACTCTTATTGAATTAAAATATGTTACTATGTGTGATGATAATTATATTACTCTTTTTATCCCTTTATACAGGGTGAGTGTGAACATGAATATATTGCTACACAAGGCTGCCTTCCTGATACAATCTATGATTTCTGGAGGATGGTATTTCAAGAGAATAGTAGAGTGGTATTAATGGTCACACGTGAAGTAGAACGTGGAAAAGTATGAAACTTACGATTACTCAGTATAGACAGTTTTAAACATTCTTAATAAAGCAATAGTTTAGTACTAATTTAAACTTTTTCAGCCAATTAGCAAATTATCCATAAAAACATTTAATTTAATTTGCTTTGATGTCATGACACTTGAGTATATGAAATTGTCAAAATACCAGGGGCTGACCCAGGATATGTCATGTGAGAAAGGTTAATTTTAAAAACAAGTATCGCTGATTTTAAATTTCTCTGTATCTTCAGTAGTAAATTCTCTTTGAACAACAACTTAATTTGTGAGAAAATTTAAATTTAAAAACCCTTCTAAGGAGCACATTTTAGTTGTTTTAATTATTTTTTTATTAATTATGCATTATATTTCAATCAACTTTAATAAGAAGATCAACAGTGATTACTAATATTTGAATAATAAATGTTATTTTTCTCTCTACTTGAACAAAAAAACAAACAAACAAGAAACGCTACAGGCTTGATAATTGATGGCATCCAATAAAAACCATGGTTTAAATATGAATTTGGATTTTGGAAACACTTTGGATGAAAAGTAGATGTTGCTTTAAAGTGGCAGACTCTGAAAGCTATATAAAAAAATTAATATAACAAGAATCGCTCTGCGCTTGAACATCTATGGCTATGGACAATGTAACTAAGTGTAGACGAGATGAAAAAATATAATGAATTTTGTGAAACTTTTATTTTGGGAAAATAACACAAAGTTATATAAATGCCAAAATAAATGATAGAACTTTCCCAAATGGCACCGTTTTTATAATAATAAAAGGAAGTGCACATTGACAACCACAACTTTGTTGTTGCTGCATCAGTGCATTCAAGTTCAAAGCCCTCTCGATGCAAAATCATACAGTTCAAGTTAACTTTCAGCATCAACATTCAAAATCAAATTTTCTGTGAAGTCATTTCAGAAAAGGTCTATTAATTTGAAATAAAGTATCAGTTTCACACACCATTCAGATTCTCGACCCAAACATTTTTCAAGCGAAAGAAATACAATGAAAATTGAAAAAAGAGAGTTAAACTCTGCTGTTTTGTGATTTGTGGTAGCCATTATTGAAAGTTTGTGAAATAACAAAAATATGGTCTCAATGCGTAACAATAAGGACCTATTTACATGGCACCTGATACAAACTCAAACCAGTTTGAGATTTCATATCAGTCTGCAAATGTTTCTGTTTACATGATAATTTCATATTGGGAATTGTTATAAGACAGCCAATCAGAATCAATATGCAGCAAATTATAATCAAGAGTAGTATTTCTGGGCATGCACAGTCATTCCATATCATGGTGCGAGATTTCATATCAGTCATAAAATTCACCACTTATTTATTATGTAAACAGGTCCTAAGTATATAATATATAGGAATTTTTAACAACCAATTTAAAGTAATCCAGATTTTTCACTCAATAACTGTAAACCTTGCTTCCAAGGACTGTATCACATGCCATGTGCTCATTGTTGACAGATGTTTGCCAAGCAAGTATATCATACAAAGTTTATTTAATACAAAAACGTTAAAAAATATAATATTAACATAAAATATAAGTTTAGTTGTAAGAAAAGTTTATTTACATTGATACTCTGTAGCAAACATTCTTGCTCATATAGCATAGTTTTCGTCTCAGATTATTAGAGGAATAAGTTTCACTCTATTGTTCAGAACATAAAGAGACCCCACATAGGAAAGTGATACAGACTGACTGACTTATTTATGTCGATTACATGTGCTTCTATTGTCTGGGAAATTATTTTTTAATAAAGGTCACTTATATGGAACATGATGTACTGTATACATCACAAAATGAAGAAATTGTGTTTTTTAAAGATTGATAGCTCTGTGAAACAATGGAAATAATTTTAATATGAAGGTCATAAAGAAGATGATATAATTCTTTTCTCTTTTTTATTAGTCTATCAATATGAAGAAATTGCATATTAAAAAAAAAATTAGGCTTAATTTAGAGCTCTATATTAGGTAAAAGTCACAAAATAATGCCCCGTCAATGCCACTGGGCAAGTTCCTAGCTTGAATTTCAAAATGGCGTGCCTATTTTTGTTTATAATTACTAGTATTAATGTAATTAAATCAGAGTAGCAAAATGAAAAATATATTCACAAGCATAAACGACATAAAGTAAATTAATAAGATGAAACAATAATATATAAAAAATCCATTATTGTTTGCTACTATTTATTTTCTACTTTTTACCCTTTCTGATTTCATCTTTTTTTTTCAAATTTTTTTCAATTTACAATTTATAAATTACATGTAAAAGTCATCAATACAACCAGAAGCTTAATCTAAAGATGACAGTATTTATATATACATCCTTTGCTTTCCAGTGGCCATCACCAGAGTAAAATATTTAAAATGTGTATTATTGTTAAAAAAAGGTCTAAAAACACACATTATTATGATAACTTATATATAAGTTAAAAGAAAATGTTAATAATGATGTAAATTATTTTAAAGAGCTTTAGTACAAAAAATTGATTGTGTAACTTTGTTTCTGATTTGTTCATTGTAAAAAATTAATCAAGTTTTACCTTAAATCAAAATGGTGAAAAGGGAATCCCATGCCTTAATCTAGCCAAAAGAGGATCCAACCTTTTGACACAACCCCTCTCAGGGTTGCCCTTTATGTTAAGAATGTTTAATTTGAGTCATTTTTTCTGTTTTTGTTGACCTCTGATACTAGATTATTTAATGAATGACAATTTGGAGTATTTTTTCCAAAGAATGGAATTCCACCTTAGTGTTTGTTAATTCATATTTTCACACATATAAGAGTCATTGTTCAAAATACTGACCAGATTTAGTGTTTGTTAATTCATTTTTTCATGCATATAGAGAGTTGTCATTCAGACATTTAGCCAGATTTATTGTTTGTTAATTCATTTTCTCATACATATAGAGTCGTTGTTCAAAGTACTGGCCAGATTTAGGCCAATCAATGAAGGTAGAAAAGTTTGATATTGTTAATTGCAAGGAAACTGAAACTCAACAATTCATATCTCGTGAGTTGAAGCTTACTAATAATGAAGAGGTAATAACTCTATACATTTGTTAATTTATTCATTTTATTTTATTGAACAAAGATGGTGTATGAATCAAGAACGTACTTTTCATTTATATATATTTTCATGATATAAAGTTTTTAAGGTCATATAATAAGATTACCTGAGCTATGGAAACCTAAACTAATTGGTGATTTGCATTATCTCATACATTCCTAGTTCTATAATAAAAAAGTTAGACTAATAATACCTTTGGCTGACTAACAGCATTTGAGCCATTCTATAAAGTACTATTCACTCATTTGTATTTGTAGACATATATTATTCAAAACACAATAAATCACTCTGTAATTGTTTTCTGCTTTGCCAAAGCTATATCGATATCAGCATGTTTGTTCAATATTAATAAAATGTTTGGCATAGTAGTGTTATTAAAAAAGTTTAAAATGTTTGGCCTAGAAATGTTATTACAAAAGTTTCAAATGTTTCGCGTAGTAATGTTATTACAAAAGTTTCAAATGTTATTTCATGATCATGGTATGAAAAAGAATCTGTTCACTTCGAGATTCCGTCAAAGTATGGCTTTCTATTGTATGTTATTCTGAATGTATGACTATGTCCTCCTGAGTAGGAGAGTCAATAAAAAAGATTATCAATGATCCCTTGAGAGAGAATGCTTGTACATGGCTTCTTTTTACACTTCACCACAGAGTCTAATATATCTATTTCTTGTAATGCTTGTTTTTTATTAGAATCTCATAATTATATGAATTGCATGTTTTTAGCCTGAAGAAGAAGCACATATTATATATCATTATCAATACATCGGTTGGCCAGAACATGGTATACCTTCAAATGTTGGCTCTGTGCTTGGCATTTTACATGACATCAACTTAAAACAGAAAGATAATGACTACCCAGGTCCAATAATTGTTCACTGTAGGTTAGTTAGTTACCTTTACTAATATTAGAAAATAATTGTTCACTGTAGGTTAGTTAGTTACCTTTACTAAACATTAGAAAACTGTGACACGTAGCAATTTAATACTTGCTTAATTAAAAGCTATTAAAAGGTATAGGTGCTTGAATATGAAACAAAATCAAGATTGCTTTTCAAATTGTGCAAAATAAACTTTTCTTTTATAAATCTTTTGTTTTGTGTCATTCATAATTTTGGCCCTATGTATTGCATATTATCATCTCTTTGATTTTTAAACTGTATTTTGTTCATTAAGATCTATTCTACCCATAACATGCAGAGCCTTAAACACATTCAAAAGAAGGTCCCAAAGAAATGTTTTCATAATTATATTCAATCAACCAATCAATTAATTATAGGTGTGTATAAAAAAACAAGGAGGAGGATGTTTCCTGGAATGCAACACATTATATTTATAGTGGTGCTTCCTCATTCCTTTGTAGAGGTTCGGGTTTTTATGGATATTCTATGAGCGAGGCTCACTAAAGTAATGTTTAAAAAATTTACATTCTGTCTAAAATTCAAAGCAAAAAAGTTAGTTTATGCATTTCTAATATTCTTTTGTACTGGAGCTTTTATTTTATTTGTATTTAATCTACACAGTATATAATTTGCATAACAGTTTTTGGGAGTATGCGGAGAGTAGTAATTGGAAGTGGTTCTCTGTGTTTCATGATTTGGTCTTTTGAGAACGGAGAATAATTTGATTATTACTTGAATTTCACTGCTCTCGTCTTTAGTGCTGGAATTGGTCGTACTGGAGCTTTCATAGTTATTGACATTCTCGTAAAAATATTGCAGAAACAAGGTAAGATTGACCACTCTTCTTCATTTTCTTCTATGTTGCAGTTACAGGTAGTGCTGGCTTGATTCCTTCCCATTCCCTTTTAAATGTTTATCCAATTAATTTTTTTATTTCTTTGATATCATATGCAATGTTTACTGACACCATCACTTTCAGGGACTATTGTCTTTTCTGGTTTTCTGTGATATTTTGTTGTCTGTTCTTATGTATATGTTTTTGTATATACACCATTAACACTCTTTTAAACATAAAATAAATAAATAATAAAATCATGGACATACGAAGATAATAATATAGAAACACCTAATATAAGTGGTATCGCCAGGAACAATTGCTTGTAATTAAAAGAATTTAAAAGAATGCATGTATATATATAAGACTAATAGGCCAGGGTGTGGGTTATAAAATGTTTTTCATATTAATAGTTCTTCAAAACATTCAGACTGAATAATAAAATATATTACATTTACAATAATTTTATTTTTAATTGTATTATAATCTCACCATAAGGAAAAAGTCTCACAAGTGAGGAACTATTAAATGGCAAAAATAGGATATCATTAGCACATAGATTGCCAAAGAGTATAAAGGTTTAAGCAGAATAATTAGGACAATGCAGGAGGAAATGTTCATTCGACTTGGGTTTAATTCGCGTTAACTTACGTTAGGCAGGTGATTTCAAATGTGTTATTTTTTTAACCCTAATGGGAATGTTAGCAGGTATTTAACGTCAAAAATTTAATGTGAGTTAATGCATTTAAATCTCAAAGTTGGAAACAAAAATGTTTGATTTCAAACTTGAAATTAATGCTGAGTTAAAATTTAAGTATGAAAGATAAAAAAAAGCTGATGCAACTCATATTCAGTTAGAGCAAGTGGTGCAAAATTTGAAACTTTTTTTCCATATGTTAGACTAGCATTGTCGTTCTTAACATTTTTATGATCTAATCTAGTCTAACTTTATAGTTTTTAGGAAATTAAAAATGGCGGATAAAAATATTGATCACTTGCAGGAAGGGAGCTACTGTCCGTGGTTGTATGTTACCCTATGCTGCAAACCCAAAATCTTGATTTCACAAGGAACTTTACGACTAGTGTAATGCCTTCGTTTTCGAAGGAGAAATATGAGCAAAAGGTGTTCTTCATCTATTCCATCCATACTTCTGTAGAAAGAGTGCTAACATGCGTTAATAAATGTTTTAAGTGGAAACGATAGCAGGTAAAGGCTGGATATGATTAATGCTGGGCTAGAAAAATTAAACCTTAAAAATTAATGCGAATTAAACCCAAGTTGAAACCAAGCTTTAGTGGTATCCTGAAAATTAGGAGGAAATTAAATTTTATGTTTGCAACCTGGTTAAGGCCAAGATGGAGTCTAGTCAGAAATTTAAGAACACAAATATGATGTATTTAGTTTATACATTAAGGAGTAGGACGTATAAATTTAAAAGTGATCTTTTATCAGTATCAGTACCAAGCTATTCCCAATTAATAGCACAAAAGGGGAAAAGGATGCTCTAAAAAGATCAGTTTTAGGAGCTCAGAAATGAAATGGTCTAAACGGCTTTTAGGCTATATATAATTTCCTATCGTGCTAAGATCATTATTTGAGACAATTTTGACGATTTTCTATAATCAGTCATAACATTAGATAGAAGTGTTGTCAGCAAATATTTTAACAATGTCTCAGGAATATCCATAATATAAAAAAGAAAAAACGACAAAAAAGGGATGCAAAATTGAACCTTGAAGTCTTGCCATTTAAAACTGATTTTTGCATCCTATTTGCCAAAAAGCTCTTAATGAGACCAATAACAGGATTAAAGTTTATGCAGTAAATCTTCATGCCAGATCCTGTTTAAATACCTTTCATGTGTCCAAAAACATGCCTTGTGTGTCAATCTAAATTTCAAAACATTTAATGAGATATGGCGAGCAGTTATGAAACAAGAATCCCCTTTATGAAAGCCGGATTGGCAAGGAGAAAATATGGTGTTTGATTCAAATTGTGCATATATATACATTTTCAAAATATTTCCACAAATAGGTAGCAACGAAATTAGCCTGTAATACTTTTAATAAATTCTTACTATCTTTTTTGTGATCAGGAACAACATTTGCTTTCTTCCTCTGGCCAGTGTAAAAGCCTGAATCCGGTGCTGTTGTGAAGATTATCTTAAAGAAGTCATCCTTATGTAAGAATTTGTTAAGTGTAGACCACATTTAAAGGGGAACTGAGATTTGAAAAAATATATTTTGTTTTACTATATAATGGTTGAAATATGCCAACATTAAAAAAATATGTGTTATACGTTAA
Source organism: Bythotiara depressa (assembly GCA_027564595.1). NCBI lineage: Eukaryota > Metazoa > Cnidaria > Hydrozoa > Anthoathecata > Bythotiaridae > Bythotiara > Bythotiara depressa. The sequence goes on along the minus strand of JANTOQ010236031.1, from coordinate 4,376 downwards.
TTGACAGTTAATTAGTATAAAAACAACAAAAATAGTTTCTTTGTGTTTGTTGTGATCACTCATTAAAACATGCTGTGTGATGTCATTTGCACAAATCAAAGATTAATCATAAAGACATTTATCAGTATGAGAGTAAAAACAGGGAAAAATTGATAACAAACTATATTTTAACAAATGCAGTGAAACTACGACTGAGGAATGAAGGTTTTTCTTATTGACCAATGGTCTAACCATTGTTTCTTTGGTTTACTCGTGTTAAAACCATTTTAATTCTGTAAAAGTTGTGTGAGCGAGGAATAAATAGGTTTTCAATACATAATATATAAATAAAAAGTTCCCCCAAATTTAAAAAAATCAAGCCAGAGTTCTTACTCTTGTTTTTACTTAAATTAGTCACATGTAATGTTTAGATTTTGATTAATCATTTCTTTTGAAGCATTCCATTTGAAAATTAGAATTAGAATTCAGAAATGTGTTTACAGGATTTTTCACAATATAGTGCGTGTGCAAAGAACACTCCCTCACAAACCATTTACTGTTATAGAGGTTGGCTCTGGTACTTCTTCTCTTTCCATGAGATAACGTATGTGAAGCAAACTTCTAAGGCAAAGTCTGTTGGGAGACATGCACATTACTTACCGTGTGTGTACTGGGCTACAAAAGGGGCAGAAATAAAAAATTTTAAATATGCAAGCAAGTAGTTAAAAGAGTCTTCTTTGCATTTCTTATATCACTTTTGGTATCTTCTATTTTTCTACAGTACTGGAAAGAAGAACAGCGATAACCTATAAGTTATAATCTTTGCTCTTCTCCTCAGGTGATGTTAGTACAATATGAGATTGAGTTTTGAAATGGGCTTAAGCATGTATTTAGATTAATATAATGCTGCCATAATAATGATAATGATAATCTTCAAGTGCACAGTGCTTCTTGTTATAAAATAAATATAAATTAATATTATATATAACAAGAGTTTGTTCCATAGTTATTGTACGCTTATGCAATCCATGTCTATTCAGGACTACTATACCATCCATGTTGATTTAGTTGTTAAGCTTACGCTTAATATATTTTCTATTGTTGGAATCGTGCCTGGAACAAGTTCTCTTTTCTCTAATCTGGAACATGAAGCCATCAGTTCAATTCTCAAGTCTCTTTTGATACATTCTCCATGAAAATGGTCTTCACATAGAATTTATTTCTGCTTACAATAAAGTTATTATGCTTTGAATATCTCATATTTTAAAGCCATCTAGCAGCCTCCTAGTTTTCCTTTTTTGGATCCAGAATTCTATAAAAAATCTTATCTTTAACCCTTCCCATTGTGTTGCTACAACCATCTGCTAAACAATTTAGCATTACTTCAAGTTGTTGATAAGTAATGTGCTAGAAACTAGTTAGAGTTAGAAACTATTTTTAAAACATAACAAAAAGCTTAAATATCAGTTATATTTATATCTCCTACATTAAATATGAAATATATTTTGATATCATACATTAAAAAGAATGTACATGAAAAATACTTACTTTAGATAATGTAGGACACCTCCTGAGATTTCATGTATCTCACAATTATTAGCTATAACACATGAAATATTTTTGAATTTTGATGCATGTCCTTCTCTTGAAACACGGGGTGTATTTCTAGATATATCAAAAGCATTCAACAAAGTTTGGAATGAAGGTTTAATCTTTAAACTAAAATCCTATGGTATTGAGGGTGCACTTTTAAATCTCATTAAAAGCTTTTAAGTAGTCGATTGCAGAGAGTTGTCCTTAACAGTCAGACCTCATTGTGGAAAAATATTTTAGCTGGAGTACCCCAGGGATCAATCCTGGGTCCATTGTTTTTTCTTATTTACATAAATGATATTCCAGATGGACTGCAAAGTAATGTTAAAATCTTTGCTCATGATACTTCACTCTTTCAGGTAATGATAGATTATAACACTTCAACTGACATTTTAAACAGTGACTTGAGATTAGTAGCTGATTGGGCTTTTAAATGGAAAATGTCATTTAATCCAGACCCTTTGAAGCAAGCAGAAGAAATATTGTTCTCTGCGAAAAGGAGAAGGCAATGCACCGCTAGTACCAGGAATGGACAAATAGGCATACGTGCATTTGTATGAACGTCATATCCTAAAAATGTGGCCAGCTCGTACACATATTTTTAGCAGTAAGTACGAATACATACTTCAAAATAACTTTTTGAATGTTTGCCAACCATAATTGCATGTACTACAAGTTTAGTTACGTTATCACATTGCATTGTTTTTAAAACATCAACAATGATGTGTATGCCTTCTGGGAATCATTTTGCAATGCACGTGCATGACCTGTTACATGAATAGATGCTGAAAAAAAATAAGACGCTAAAAATCAATAAAAAAACATTGATCACGTAAAGGGTAGATAAATAATTTATAACATGTGGTTATAATAACATCTGGTTCTTGTACCTAACTAAGCACTATAATAATTTGAGATTAAGTTAAATGTACTACTACCTGGAAAGTTTATAATATACTTTTAAGAATCAAATACATTTTTCTTTGCTTTAGGGGGATTCATCAGGAAAGAAATAAGAAATCTTGCTAAAATGAAATAGAATAAGACCACTGATCGTAATTACACACACCTTATCTAAAAAACAAATATGGTACACTAAGCTAATTTTACGCCGACATATGTTCACCGAACGGCGAAGGAAAAACTTACACAACTCTAAGGGAGGAATAACCAGTTTTCAATTATTTTGGAAGTAAAAAAAAGGAGAGCTTGGATTGACAATTAATAATGGTTGGTCATTTTAGCAATTTTGACATATATTTTGTCCAATCAATGTGTTAAAATTGTCAATGACCGATGAGCAACTGTTATTTGCAACACTGAATGCTTCACTATTTCTGATTATAATCTTGCGATGATAATAATAGAACAATTATTGTTATGCTTCTCTCTTTGCTGAAACACGACTCAAAGGATGTGTTTATCATTAAAGCTTGGTTTCGACTTTGGTTTAATTCGCGTTAACTTGCGTTAAGCAGATAATTTAAAATTCGTTATTGTTTGAACCCAAATGGAAATGTTAGCAGGTATTTAACGCTAAAACATTAACATGAGTTAACACATTTTAAATCCCAAAGTTGGAAACAAATTTTTTTTTCAAATTTTAAATTAAGTATGCAAGATAAAAAAATGCCGACAACTCATATTTAGCAAATGGTACAAAATTTGAAGCTCTTTTTCCGTATGTTAGACTAGAATAATCGTTCTTTAATATTTTTAGCAAGAGAGTGCTAACACACGTGTATAAATGTTTTTTAAGTGGAAACGATGGCAGGTAAATGCTGAATATGATTAACGCTGATATAGAAAAATTAAACCTTAAAAATTAACGCGAATTAAACCCAAGTCGAAACCAAGTTTAAAAGAAAAAATTGCATGTGCGACTCCTGAACTGTCTCGTACTTCTACATACGGGGTATATGTTAATTTAAAAATAATTATATTTTATATGCACTCGTGTGCTGTTCATTCATGTATAAAAAACTTCAAAATAAAATCACATTATAAGTTTACCCCCCATGATAAGAAATTAAATTACCTGTTAAGAATAGAATGTCTGATGTTTATACAGTACTTTTGGTAAACATATAATTCTGTTAATTACTGAATAACAAAAGTCTAGCATGTTGCTATATTATATATATAAGGTACTTTATGTCCATGGTTATATTAATGTTTGCTGCATGTTTCTTATTGCGTACTGTATACAAGGATTTTATGGTTAAAATAAATTATGTATTTTTGTAGTTTAGAATAATTGCTTCCGAATATTGAAACCTCTTCCTCTGCCTTCTGAATTAATTTCTCAGAATTAACTTGAATTTAGTTTAAAATCTTGCTGTGGAAATCATCATGCTTTACAGATATTTTACCACACAATCACCCCTTCATTACCACCCAGAACAAAATTGTGTTGCTTTTATGGTAAAATTCTAATATGGCGGCTACGTACATGACTGCATGAGGTGAATTTTCATGTTATGAAGAAATCAAAGAAGACACTAAAGTTGCCGAATATAACCTTGATGAAAGAAAATAGTTTTTAATAAGTATGCTATCAAGCAGAATATGAGTACGCATGTTGTAAGTTCTAAAATATGGAATGGCCTACTAAAATATGGAATGGCCTACAATGATCTACAATGACCTACTATGATCTACAATGTACAGTCTTCATGTTTTTTCTTAACTTTATAAAGGCAGTTTCTTCAGTTTCTTCTCTTAAACGTAAGGAACTCACAAGAGCTAATGCAAAAACTGCAAATTTCTCATCATATCAGATGGAAAATGATCATGAAATCTTT
>JANTOQ010235920.1:0-13607 GCA_027564595.1 Bythotiara depressa | reverse complement strand
CTTTCCAAGCAGGTCAATGTTTAGTGCTAATGTAATACAATATGGTAAACATCAGCCAATCAACGCTCATTACGTAATATATAACAATTATAAGTCAAAAGACGTCGATTATATGCAACACAACAAGCCCAAACAAAAAATGTATTTAATTAGGCGGTTTCAGGCCCCATTGGCGATTGCTCCTTTATATTCCAGAAATAAAGATTGAAAGGGGGTAGATGTTGACGATAAACCTGTCAGGATCTCTCACATCGACGTGTTTTCATGACGAACCCCAAGCGTCCTTATTTCAATGTGTTAATGACGTCGTAAAGCTCACAGAGTTTGATGCTGTTGCAAACATATGGCAAATAGATATGTAACATATTCGTCTGAAGAATATTTTAACAACTAGAAATTATGTTGTCGTAATAACGTTTCAAAGATTGGAAATCTGCAATTGTGAACTTTGGGAGAAACATAATATATTTTCTAGCTGCGCGAGAAACCATATAAATCTTTGTAACTACAGACCACTGTCGGTGACGTACCACTCCTGATACATATCAACGGATAATGATTGACAACCTTCTGTTTCTGCCAATAATAATTTAACAGTTCATAATGGCTTCTTTCAAGAATACTGGTAGTTAATGATTGTCAACATCTAACATCTCCAGTAGGAACGTATCAATGGGGACGTCACCAATCAGTTTGAAAAAGAACAGATGCTCTAACACCTGCAATGCAATGGCTTTAAGTGGTGCCAAACGAAGAAGTAAATCACCAATGCGATTCGGATTATTTGGATAAGTTCGTTTAACGTAATCGCATAATGTCGATATGTAGTGCTCACGAATATTCTCGACCTGTTCAATATTTTCAAGTTCTTTTGTATCTAAAAACATGCGAAGAAGTTATTAAACATAAACAATTAGATTAATTTATAGACTAGATTAGTCGTTTCTTTAATTGTAAGCCAGCAGGAGAAGAGTCCGCGTTCACATTACAATATTTATATATACTGGAAGAACGACGATTCAATTTCATGCACAGAGAAAAACAGGAAAATAACCAGTTGGTTTTTTTCATTATCAAGTTCTTTTGTATCTAAAAACATGCGAAGAAGTTATTAAACATAAACAATTGTTTCCTGCACGAGAAAAACAAAAAATGACAGTTGTATTTTTTGTTTGTACTGTAGATCATAGCACTTCAAAGACAACCCCTTCTTGTTTGTATCTACCCTTTTATCAAAATTTCAAACTGCAATGTTCAAACTTGGAGCTTATAACTAGTCCTACTTAGTCCCGGTTGCTTGTTTTTTAGTTTTCTACGTAATGCGTTATAAATAGTTTGCAGCATAAATGCATCTTAAATCGGTAAGACCGCGTATCAGGTAAATAGTGTAAAAACTACAACAACCCATTGAGATGATTCCAACATAGGTAAAACTTGGGTGAATCCAACACACACATACCGAATCAATAAACACATCATGAGAATATAATAGACCTTTCACGGATTTCATGAAAATTTGAGTTTATTTTTATAAAAGACGGACTTAAGATTCATATTATATTCGTCAAAAAAAAAAACCCGTACCTACGCTGAAAATATCTATGCTACACGGCAATCAGAAGGGTTGCTTTCGTTACACTACGCCAACGGTCAACGTCTTCGTAATTTTAAACTTTCCATGTCCCGCCTCGTATTCATGCGTAAAAATTAATATTTTCTGAGATATGACACGTGCGAAATTAAGAAGGCTTTGACCGTTGACGTAGTGTAGCGAAAACAGCCATTCTGATTGGTTTATGACATTGAAAACAGCCATTCTGATTGGTGATTTGGTTTTGCATTGAAATTTTCAGCATAGGCATATTTTTGGACGAGGAATCGGAAGTCCGTTTTTTTATAAAAACAAACTTAACATCTTCATGAAATCGGGAAAGGTCCATCACAACACCTAGATAACCTACTCCAAAAGGTGTGAATTACTCTTAACTACTCAGTTTGTAAAGATAAGCTTCTAGTTCATTTTACCTATTTTTCACCCCAAACGTGACCCACTTCTATGTGTCTCAAAAAGAGTCCTAGTCTGCTGACAGGTACAAATAAAAACAGTTTTTCATACTGTGAACAACTGTCCTTGAAAGCAAAGAAATTCCTCAACATGAAACAGTTGTTACTCACTATCTATTTTTTTTACGGTTTTTAACAGAAGTAACAGAAATTCTCAATTCTTCTATATTATTCAATGTTTATATTATCAGAAGCTTATAATAAATACTCTCTTGAAGCACCAACCAACTTTTATTAGAATCTTATAAATAATCTTTTGAAGCACCAATCAACTTTTATCAAAAGCTTACAAATACATCTCTGGAAGCACCACCTACCAACTTTTATCAGGAGCTTATAAATACTCTCTTTAAGCACCAACCAATTTTTATTAGTAGCTTATACATACTTTCTTGAAGCACCAACCAAGCTAGTCATTATACATCCAAACCTAGTGTTGATTCAGGCTTCAAGAGTATTTACAAGCTTCTGATACTATACTACGTATTTCCGACATATTTCCGTGGTCCTACCGCCAGAAAAGATACAATTTTCAAGTTACTCCTGCTTTTATTTATCAGCAGCTAAACTACATAACCTATAAAATGCGAGTTTTATGAAATACCTTAACGGTGGAAATATCACGACTTTATTTGTCAAAAAATGAACAACATTTTGTGCAAAATTCATGCAAAATTTATCCTGTTTCGATATTCGGGAAATAATTATTTTGAAAATTAACAATTTTTCTTTGGAGTAAGTTACAAGATATTTAATCAATAAATAATAATAATAATAATAATAATAATAATAATAATAATAAATAGGTTAGTCAATAGTGAAAGACGTACCCGGTGCAAACAACATGATTGCTCTTAAACATCCCCATTCTGATATGTCTATTTGCAGCTTCTGCATTTTATTTATAATTTCACTAAACAATTTATTGACTAATGCTCCAACACCAGCCTTCTGTAAATTATCTCTCGATAAATGAAGACCCGTTGATAATAAGATACCATCAGAGACGGCACTGGAACGATAACAGAATCCTCCTATGAGTAATTCTGGCCAGTTCCACTGCAACAACTTTACTTGATCCATGACTTTTAATTCTTGAAAATGAGGAAGACGTTTGGCCCATTCTGCCAGTGATGCAAGCTGAAAGAAGGATTGGAATCCATATATATATATATATATCCTTCGTCATTTTTTTCTCTCTCCATAAGTGTTTATGAAGGTTGTTATCAAGGCAACTCATCACTGCAAAGTGCTTCAGAAATATCGTTTTGCCACCTTAGAAGTCATACACTAGGATGTAACTCATCACTGCAAATTGCTTCAGAAATATCGTTTTGCCACCTTAGAAGTCATACACTAGGATGTATGTTGAAGTGTAAATATGTTATGTATTTTCGCCGGAAATGTTTTATTATTTCTAAAATAAATGCAGTGGTGAATACCATGAACCCATGAAAGCTAAGAAAGTTTAACTTCTGATTGATAATTACTTTTATATCTCTTCATAAATCATTACTTAGTATAATAACTTTTTAGTTTGTAGTTTAATAAATATTTCTTAACATATATAGCAGATAAAAAGAATTTCTAATTCCTAATAGTTCTGAAATTTGCATATAAATAAAAGATGTCTTGCTTCAACTGTCAGTTCGTAACACATACATGTATGTCCTGCACTCTCCTCTTCAAACATTATAGTCACCGTAATGATGGTGTGGATCTAACAATTTGGAACCACCTAAAAATACGGTAGGTAGGCCTTCCACAACCCCGACCATGCGTTAACCACCCCTAAATAATGATTTATACTTATACTATAGCATTGCACTTCGCTTGTGGCGATCTATCTAAGAACGACATGTTTTTAATATATTTATAATTCACAAAGGTCCACAACAACGATTGCTTATGCATTCTTAGCTGGTTCCAATTTGTTAGATCCACTGTATGGTAAATCTTAATTTCAAGTTTATCAATGCATAAAGATAAAGATAATATATCCAAATATCCATGTACTCTATGGAAGATATTAGCATTTGTCAATCCAATATTGGAATTCATGATATGATATATTTGTTATGTCACGGACCTGAACGATTTAAACGTTGTCAATTTGTCAATCCAATATTGGAATTCATAATGATATGATATATTTATCATGTCATGGACCTGAATGATTTCAATGTTGGGCACTTTCAAGAGATACTTCTCTCGTATATAAACGAGAAATTTCACCAATCTCACTGCCCAATGATGAGAGAAATATCTCTAGAAAAACAGCCCAACGTTTAAATCGAGCATGACATGATAAATACATCATATCATTATGAATTCATATACTGTTCAAGATGAATTATCACGGTTGAAATTGTTTTCCGAAGAAATTCTTCAATGAGTGGAAATGCAGCTTAACACATTCATATTAATATTAGAAGTATAACTGAAAAGGGAATGGAACCACATACAGTGGTGAGAGAGTTGAACTTGCAATCTTCGCAAGAACCACAGGTCATGTTTATATGTTTGTGTGCGCCACAAGTGATGTCTATAATGCAATATGCGAATGGGCTCCTGTGGTGCAGTACTGTGTATTATTCATGGTTGTAAGCTCTCTGAGCCGAAAGCTTAGAAAACAAAAATCCTCACAAATATACATATACTTTCACAACTACTTTTTAAGTCATCAACAATTTATATCTCCTGATAACAAAACATTGTCACGTCTTCTCTACTCTACGACCATGCACATACCTTTCAGGAAGACTTGTACTATGCTATTTCCATTATTTATATTAACTCTTGACAACGGGTTTATGCATATATGTATGGATAGGAACATGTTAAATGCAATTCTCCAAAACAGAACCATGATTCCACATTGAAGCTAGTATCATTTGGATTTAACAAGATTTCAAGGGTAAGTTGTAATGTTAACTGTTCGTATTTTTAATTAAAATCTTACTACTGCACTAATTTCCCAAATGTTAAGAGGTAAGTACACCGCATCTTTAGCAAATAATGATTTTACGAATTTTCATTAAAAGTACCAGGTAGTAGCACCATAATAAGAAAAGTCCTGTTTTAGTATATAACAAATGAGTAGGTCTGGTAAGGCACGGAGTAAGTACGCCACTAACTTTAGACAAGTCTATATGAGTTTATGCGGCTTGCTTAGTGATAAGACTTTACAGTCTTCTTCTCACTTTAGCCAGACTATGAGATTGTACATATTTAATATGTTATACATAAATATTTTTAAACAGTGAAATATAATCTGAAACTAAAATCTTTATTGAGAAATGTGAAAGATCACCAAACAAAAAAATTAGCCTGACACCAATGCAAAAGAGTGAAAATTTAAACATAAAAAGAACAAGAGAGAAAACTTGTAACATATGGTTAAATGTGGATGCAGATTAGTAAAATACATGTCCATGCAGAAAATGAATGAATAAAATAAAATTGTTAAATGAAAACCAAAAGACTGTGCCAAAAATTTACCTGTTTATCTGCTGCAAGACACAATTGCCTAATTGGATCAAAGTTGACATTTGCAAATTGGCTAATTTTGGGATCAACAAATAACTCAGCTGATGATATCAAGCTTAAATCTATAACAGTGGGATGATTTTCTCCTAATGATGAAGATACTTCTGCGGAACTTTCCTTTGCTGATACGGACTGCTTCTTTTTTAAGGCTTTCTCTTTCTTGTCACGAACAAGTTCGTCTTCTACAGCTGAAACAAAGAATACAAAATATAATCCGAGTGTGTTTACATATGTCAGGTATGTATTATTTCCAAGATATTATCATCAATTTATTTTTGCAAATATTAATTTAAAAATTAATTTTCCTCTTCCATATGAACATTTAATCTGGGACTACTTTAAATTTAGCATTCAATTAACTGAAAGGAGCCTACTATATTACAGGTTAAATTGGGTTAAAGCAATAAAAAATCTCCATGTCAACAACGCTCAACTCAAATTCCACTGAATGTGTTATAAATATTTCTAATAATTTTGTGCCTAATAAGATTAAAAGAAGCTATTTTTAGAAAAGGCAAAAAAATATATAAACACTATGTTAAAAATGGCATAGAACATGATCAGTTAAACTTGGTGAAAAATTCAATTAACCCACATATAGTTCCAAATACATAGTGGTCAATAGTTAACAAATTCTTACATAAAAGAAAAATTCCTCTAATTCCAACAATTCTCATAAAATTATAATTATAATATATTGAATGGTTTCTTTGCAAACCACATTTATTATTCCAAACACAACTACTCTACCGCCTTTCTCTGTGAAATCCAATAAAATATTTAAAAATCTCCTTTTTAGTGAAATGGTCACATGGTTTTGACGGTGATTCATAAGAACGATTCAACCTCTCAACATTCATTTCTGAAACTACTATTCAATTTTGTATATTACCTTGACGAATGAAAAAAGCCAACGTCAGACCTATTCACAAAAAAATAATTTGTTAAAAAATTACAAACCAACATTTTTGTGGGAAAATATATATTATCATATACCTTTGTTTTAATGATGATTTTCTTTCCATGTCAATCTGGGTTTTGAAAACAAGATCATGTATATCTCACCTCCTGGCTATTAGAAAAAACTTTGATGATTATCCTCCACTTGAAAGTCATGGTATATTTCTTGATATCTCAAAGGCATTTGATACAGTGTGGCATGAAGGTTTAAAATCTTATGGCCATTATTAAAGTTCGTAACTCATTTTTTGTATAACAGATTTCATAGAGTAGTCCTCGTTGGACAGTGTTCTACTTGGCAAGAAGTGATGATTAGTGTACTACAAAGATCAATCCTAGAGGACCACTGTTTTATCTCAATTTTATTGATGACTGACTTTGTGGCCTCCAATTTAATGTAAATATTTTTGCTGATGACACATCACTATTAAGGTCATCAAGTATTTTAAATGAGGATCTACAATTAATTAGTAAATAATTATAAACAGGAAACTGAAATTACTTTTTCTACTAAAGTCAAATATTCACAACTTCCAGCATAAAAATGTAGTGAGAATTTTATGTTCTAAAGATTACTACAACCATCTTGCCATGGTATTAGACAAAAACTTACTTTCAATAATCATTTAAAACAGAAAATTACTAAAGTTCTAAAGTTAATAAAAAGATAAAATTAGTAAAGTTAATAAAGGTATAGGATTGATTAACTGTTTATACACATACTTTCCCAGGCATACTTTGGTTAATATTTATACAATCTTTGTGAGATCTCATATGGATTATGATGACACTATTTATGATAATTCTGATAATGATCGATATTGAATCCCTCCAGTACAAGGCATCACTAGCAAACCTTGTGCAATACGTGGAACCTCACAAGAAAAGCTTTATCAGAAAATAGGCTTAGAACATCAGACATTCACTCTTGTTTGATCTTTGTTTTTTCAATAAAATAATAAACAATAAAGGACTTGAGCCTTAGATACTACTACTACAAGAACTGAACAGTTCCAATCTTCTTTTATTCTCTACTGTATCAATAAATGGAATACTCTTATCACGGTGTTCAAAATTTATCTTCTTTTCCAACATTTAAACATAATTTTCACATTTTAATTTTTGCAGAGTGCTTCATAAATAACCCTTGTAATCCTCTATGGGTTGGTCTCAGCATTTGCCAGAACACAAATTTCATCATACTTTCTATGGCAGAATTGATCCATTTTTGTATTATAATTGTTCTATCATTTCCTATTGCATTGCTCAAACTACAAATACTTTGTGCTTCTCTCTTTGATGATGTTAGTCCAAATAATATTTCTGTCATACCATTTTGTAGTTCTTTTCAAATTGCTTCTTTATGGGAACCTTTAAAACTTATTGTTTTGTAGAGGTTAATATACTTGGCGATATGTGTGCGTGCTTACGCTGTATATGTTGTATTTTGTGATAGATGTTTTACAATATTTTGTATGTACTTTGTGTGTTTAAATGAAATATACATTTACAGAAAGAAAACAACAAAGAAAATAAATAATAATTACATTACAACATAAGATTTTCAGTTGTATACTGTGGTGTGAAAAGACAAGAATGTTGTAGCATGTTGTAGCAGTTGTTGGTAATTCATTTAAATTCAATCATTTACATCATTAACCCTTTAATGCATAATGTCCCCTGGAAATAATTAAATCGTTACTAATTTCTTTGCTGTTTTGATTTTTCCAGGAGGTTAATTATTGGATATATGTGGTAAAATAAATTTGGTAAATGCTGATAAGACCCCCTGGTTTCACCTTTAATTATATAGGTTTCCTATAAGAAGATTTATTTATTCAGGGGGTACATCCTTGCATTAAAGGGTTTTAATGAAAATTATTTCTAATTATAATGTTTCTATATTATGTACTGTGTATATAAACCAAACGTCTTTTCATCAAAAATTAAAATACTTGTGTTAAACATTTCTACAAAAATTCATTTTCATGCAAATGCATTATATACCACACTAAACCAACTAGTGTTAACCATAAACCGCACATGAAAAAGATTTGAATAAGTTTGTTTGTGTATTTGTTAAGAGGTCTTTTCTTCCTGGGAAGCATACACTGCTCTAAACCAACCAGTGTTAAACATAAACCACACAAGAAAAGATTTGAGGTCTTTTCTGCCTGGGAAGCAAGAAGGGTTAAGATCAGACGAGCAGGTTGTCTCATTATTAGCTGAAAATTAGGGAGTCATTTTCCATACATAATGTACATAATTACATCTTCAGAAGCAAAATTATCAGTTGTTAGATTTGTTAACATTTTTTTTTCAGTTACTACTTCGCAATAAGAACATCCATAAATATTTATGATTTGTTTACAAACAAGGAGAGAGAAAACAGAAGAAGTACTAATACCTAATCTTAGATTCTCATTTACAAAAAACACTTCTTAAGTCTTGTTTTTACAAACACTCTTGCATTATTTTGTAAAGACTATAGCTAAAGTAATGAAGTACAATAAACAAGTAAACTCTTCTTTTTAGAAAAGTGAGAAATCTCCATTATTTCAAAAACATACTGTAATCATATAAGAGGAATATTTATCACTCACCATCTTTATTCATGCCAACTTTGGAACATTTTGAAAATCGGCATGCCTGACAATGATTTCTTGTCTTCTTTGTTAACACACAATCTCTGGTTGCAATACATGCATACTTTCGTTTGTTTTTAACTGCACGTTTAAAGAAACCTCTACAACTCTCACAGGTTAAAACTCCATAATATTTGCTGTCTGCTTTATCACTGCATACTGAACAGCCAGTTTTCTTTGAAGTCTGTTGATAATTTATTCGGTTTATTACAGGTCTGTCATCGTGTACTGTATTTATATTAATTTGAATTGTAGATGAATCATCAGGATTGTGAAGAAAGCTGGTACTGTCAGGACTTTTAATTGAAGATGTTGTACTTTTTGGACTATTAACTACACTACTATCAGACTCTTGGGAAAATACCTTATGTAAGTCTTGAGAACTAGTAATTGTTGAATGTATATCATTTTGAAAAGTGCTAGTTACACAGTCCGGTGATGCAGTAGAGCTATACGAAGCACTACGAAGTGAAGTTCTTTTATTTGGTATACTACATGACTCTGTTTTCGGTGAATTTACGCTTTCTTCATATGATGCAGCTGGAGAGAGTTCTGAATGAAGCATGTCTATTCGATCGTAAGCTTGAACAGAAAAAACGTACAACCAATATATAACAAATGGTAAATTAAAATGATGGAGGATGAACTGAAAGCCTTGCCATTAACCAACATTTATTTTTATCTTAAAAATAAAATATTTTTGGTAAATACTTAAACAAATAGGATCAACTGTCTTTTCATGATATACCAATCTTACTTTTGTTATAATTCCAAAGTCTGTAGTAAACACTGCATCCCTTTTGTTGAAAACAGTTTATTTTTTCAATTAAAATAAAGCTAATTGACGTCAATAACCAACAATCATTCATATACAGATAGATAAACATCATTTAGTTCTTTTAGTCAATATCAATGCAACTTAAAGCTTTCCTTACAAAATGGATTTAGCCTTGCCAAAGAAAAAAAGATTTCAAAAAAATATATTTATTTTTTTAAATTATATTTAAGTTCTACTTTTATCACCAAAGATTTTCATTTACAATATTATACGCAAAAAATAATTCTGACCTAACTTTATTAGGTGTTTTAATGAAGGATTAAGTGTGACACACTTGTGTTAAGTAAAATACATAATTACAATTAACATAATTACAATTATTTACTTACAGGGGTTTGAAGGTTGTTTTGTGAAAGATGTCTAAAAACGTTAAATGTTTTCTTATTTCTAAAAAACCACATCAAGATAAACCAACCTATATGCTTTACGTAGAATCAGACTTCAACAAACTCAGGTCCAGTACAGCAGTGTGTTGACTAATAAATGTACACAAATACATATACAGAGTTTCACAAATTTGATACAATTTAATATCTTTATCAAATATATATATAAAATATAATGAAAAAAGTTAGAAGGTATACTGAAAATGTGCAGCAAATGTATACAATGTATAAAGAATCATTACTATACACTTTTTTGTTAGATCAATCTATAAATGATTCTCCCTGACATTTACTTGTAATAATGTACCTCGATTCTGCGATGATCTAGAAGAATGAGATACCAAAGAGTTATAGTTCATACTTGATAAGCTCCAAGACGTTCATTCATTTGTTATTTTTGTTTTGATTAAAATTTTAATTTGCTAAAATATATAACAGTAAATTATCTAACAACTGATACAAACATTTAACGAGAAGAAGGAGTAGAACAACAATAGTTAGTCAACTTTGAATTGACACCTTTCTCCAGTCTCAAAAAATAAAAAAACATACTTGCTCTTTTCTGAATGCAATTTACGGAGATAAACAAAACTGTAAGAGAAGTAAAAATGTGCTTATAAATTTATAGAAATGACATTTTGAGCAGATTATACCCGACACAGCTTCCTTGGAAAAAATGCCATAAGTTTTCAAAAGAAGTGTTCAAAACTATCAAACCATTTTCTTTATAAAGCTTTATTAAATTTTTAATGTTTACCTCCAAATATTCTTAACATGAGCTTAATCTGTGATGCATACACATGAATGTTTTGAGACTGGAGAAAGGTTTATTAATTATTCTGGGATATATATCATGCATGTCGAAACTGATGTACGTACATATATATCCGATTCATGTATAGTTTGTTCAAATGTTTCACAAGTGTTAAAATGATAATGAATTGAATTGATAATGAATAAATTAATAAATAAAACATTTCTGAACCTGATAAAGGCTACCACATAGTCAAAATATTATTAAGAATAAAATGCTTTTTTTTTTTAATTTGTATAAATATATAATCAATAGATAGAGAGATTGTAAATGCTTCCCGGTACTGTGATAAAATATGGAGAGAAAATTTTAAAAATTACACACATCTTGAAATTGTACCAGTACTTTTTATACTATGTTTATTTATTTACTAACATTTCTAATTCAGTAACACGTGCTTTATTAAACACTTTTCTATCAATTTGGTTGCAAATAAGTCAATGATCCACTTTTATGAATGCCTTCTTTTTTATCTACACATACTTACAATTTAATAGTCTTACAGTCTCCTTTGTTGGGTGCTTATCAATACAGTAGGAGTTAAAACATGAATAAACTGTTGTGTCAGATAAAAAACTTGATTTTATTATCTCTCTGGTGAAGAACTGCACTGAGTCATGATTCATTTGTTTACACAATTCAACGCTGGTTAATCCTCTCCAAACAGGGCAGTTGCACAGACATGGTTTCCATTATTCATAAACAAATGTGAAATGAAAAAAAAAAAAAAAAAAAGACCAGAAGAATAAAATAATAATACAATTATTTAAAAATTAAATTAAAAAACCAAACAGATAGAGTATAAAGATTGTGTACTCTTTTGAGAAAATATTTTTTCTTTCTATTGTATCAAAAGCAGGCCAAGAAAGAAAGGTTAAATCGAATTCAAAGGTGCTAGTTTAATGAGAAGTTGTGTTGCTAATTTTTGAAAAAAAATATGCCAGCAGTACACAATAAAAAATAATGAACATATTTTTAAGTGATTAATGTTGAAGTAATCATAGTCAGGTTACGTAGCTGTTTGTAAACGACAGCTGAGCAATACATTTGACCAAATTGAACAGCAGCAACAGCTTGGCAGCAACCACAGAAGTGATACAATAGTCCTTTACCAAGTTAGTGATACCATTGTAAAGTGGGGGAAGACCCACCCGTTATGATGAAACTTCTAAAATATCTTCCACTCATTAGTCCTTTTGACTTGAAGCAAGAACTCTCTGATGATGTACTTGACCATGTAGAGAAAGGATTACCTTACAGAAAGAAAATCTCTTTTTGATAGCAAACAAGATTTTGCTAGCAAGCTAGAATAGATCCTATTCAGTCTAGTGTGAAGGACCAAACAACAAAGATGGCATTGTTAAATTGGAAAAAGTTTATCATCTATTGATTACACCATATATAATGAACAGATAATTATAAAAACAAAACTATATACACCCTGAATCTTATAACGTTCTTACTCTTCATTAAGTCTGATTTTTTAGATAAATATATATATACTAAATTGGGCAGTACAGCCACAATTTCTTCATTTTACATTTAAGAGCTGTGCTTGAAACAAGGATGTAAAATAGATTTTCTTTCTTACATTCTTGCCAGAACTAACTCTGACTATATATAAAGAATAAATAAATAAATAAATAAATAATAGATCAGGTTACATCTTATTGAATACTAGGGAAAGAGGAAGAACCTTTTGTAACAATTTCAGATGTTTAATTTATTCTCTCCGAGATGATGGATCACCACCTACTACTTTTATTTGTCTTCATATTTCACTAAACAGTTTGGTTTTTAAGCTTGCTTCATACATCTGTTATGCAATATTTTGACTATGCCAATTTCCTTCTCATGAAACTAATAAACACATGCGGATAAAGAATCCACCTTGCTTATAATAACTAAAATGTATTATTTAGATACAACATACTCAGTATGATTAGATTATTTCAAATGTTTTTTAAATAAACTAGATAACTCACCTTGTTTGTCCAATAAATTATATACATGCATGTGAATACGTTATCAAAACTTATTATATACATCCAACTGCTTCAGACGCAAAAGAAATACCAATTGGATATTTATTAATTTATGATTGGTGCAAATACTTGAAGCATAATTATAATAATTATAAAAGGTTACGCCAAACAATTAATTTTTCTGGAAAAGTCTTTTTTGAGAAATGTGACCAAGCATTTACATATATGTTGCTTAACAAACTTCATGCAAAAATAACAAATTTTTATTCATGCCATAGAGCTTTAACCCTAACACATGCCACTTGATATCATTTCCTTATAATGAATATGCAATCGACACCTCGTTTTGTAGCGTAGCTTAAGCGT